>VWZG01002637.1:89079-135310 GCA_013396735.1 Grallaria varia | reverse complement strand
CCCCCCCCCCCAGCTTATCTTGAATTAAAATTTACTTATTGTCACAATTTTACGTTGTTCTCATGGGTTCTTTGCTGTTCTTTGAGCATGTATTCGGGTTTAGAACTCATATGCTAAAAGCTTTCAGAGCCAGATTTCCAAGAATAAAACTTACTGATCTTAACTTTTCCCTTTTTCATACTATTAATATAGTATTGGAAATCGTTTTTTCATTTCAGAAAAGCAGGTGTCTTAAAAAAGGTATTTTAAAATAAATTTTAAAGTGTGATATTGTAAGTGTGATAAGTGGATGCATGTCAGAAAAGATGAAAATCCTTTGAGGCTGAAGGAGGAAGCTGACCTAAACCTTTACAGAGGGTGCAGTTATGTCATCAGTGTTCTTAAGTGTTTGTTTACTGCATATGTTGGAAAGAGCTACTATCACAGCTGATTTTTACTCTGAGTCATTTTAATAGAAGTGTAACACTACTACTGAAAATAGCATTTAGAGTAGCATGAATAATGTCTTTCTTCTAGGCATGCAGCTGTTTTGGTTGAAACAATCAAGAAGGGCATTCATGATGCTGATGCAGAAGCAAGAGTGGAGGCAAGAAAGTGAGTCCTAACTACATTTTGCTCTGAACAATTGTATGTCTTATATGAGTGGTAGAAGGCCCTAATCCAAGGTGAGCTGCTAACTATCGCTGAAGAGGAGGACACAAGTTTGGTTGAAAATTGATATTTCTGTTCTTGAATTACTCCACGCTTTAAAGAAAATATGGAGTATTTACATGTGGTTGTTATCTTTTGCAGGGCTTATATCGGTCTTAGAAATCACTTTCCTGGTGAAGCTGAGACTCTGTACAATTCTCTGGAGCCACCCTATCAAAGAAGCCTTCAGACCTACTTGAAGAATTCTGGTAGTATAGCATCTCTCCCTCAATCAGACAGGTCATCCTCCAGCTCACAGGAGAGCCTCAAGTAAGGGACACCTAAATGTTTCTGAGCCAATAAACAAATGCAAACTATTTCTCAAGAGAAATGATCCAGGTTTCTTTTTTATGAGGAAAAGCTGCCATTTTATTTTGTCATAGCTTGTATTTTTTAGTAAAACTTTTTACTGTGTTTTGCTATATGACAGTGTAGAGCAAGGTGAAAAATAAGGGCAGTCATTAAATGGATTTTAAGCAGGTTATTCTTACTCATATATTTATTCCTTAACAGCCTCCATTAACACTGGAATATTTTCAAGGTTCTCATATTTAATGTCCAGCACCAGAATGGTGCAATGAATAAATCTAAGAAAGGTATAATGGTTCTCCTCCTACATTTATACGTATCCTATATACATCACCATCATCATGTCTAGGCTTCACGAACAAAGATTTGGGAAGGGCTCTACCCATGCCTGCTGCAAGCACGCTGATGGCTAATAAGGCTGATGAGAGTTAGGCAAGTCTGGTTGCAAGAGGCACAGCAGAAAGTCTCCGTAGGTGGTGTTGGTGAGGCACAGTTCCTTCTGCATTGTCTTTTCTCCTCGAGACTGATTCTGCGTGCATTCTCAAAGGAAGCAGCAGTGTTATGGATGGTGTGTCTCCATGCCTCCTGGTTGGAGGCCAGAGTGGACCATTGATGGTAGTCAATATGGCCAAGGCTGAGGTATTGATTCAGAGTGTCCTTATATCTCCTCTTCGGGGCTCCTCTCTTGTGGCAGCCGGTGGCAAGTTCCCCATAGAGCACGATCCTAGGGAGGCGGTGATCCTCCATCCTGGAGATGTGCCCTGCCCAGCGCAGCTGCGTTCTCAGCAGCATGGCCTCAATATGGCGACCTCTGCCTGGTCAAGACTGTATCCTAAAAGGATAACCTTTTCACTGGGAAGCATGAGAAAGGGACATCAACAGTGAGATTCATGCAGATTGGAGATAGTTGTTTTTTTCCTTGTCCTCCCAGTTCTGAATACGTATTGGCAGTATTTTGCAGCTCTGCTGGGTTCTAGAAGGTGTCTGTGCTGCAGTCAGTAGTGTATTAAAATGCTCAATCTTGAGCTGAATAAAGTTTGCTTGGGTACCAATAGCAAAAGGAATCTACTGGCTTTTTAGTAGAAATGTGAATTGTAGTAGTAGTATGTGGTGATTTTTTCCTTTAAATTCTAGAAAGCTTCCTCAAAGTATTAAAATCTGTTCAGATTTCAGTTCAGATGCTTCATTACCAAAGCCTGAGAACTTGTCTGCTCACTTTTGACTTGAAAGAAAAGTACTTCTTGCATATTAAAGTTAATTTTATTTCTCTATTTTTTTTTGGCTGCTATCTTAAATAACAGAGGTTTACCTTATCTTTCCTATGATACTTGTAATTATAAAAAACATCTTAAAAAATAATTGTCTGTGATGTAAGCTATTGCTACGACTTCATTTTCTGCCAACAAATGTCTATGCAAAGATTAAATACTGTTATTTGAATTATTCTATATTGCCCATCTGAAAATCAAAGTGCTTTTAATGAGTTACTAGTAATAAACTGCTAAAAACTAAATTGCAGAGAAATTAGAATCTTAAAATACTCTTAAATATTCAAGTGTTACTTGTGTTATTGCAAGATATGCAAGTGGTACAGTACAGAAAGGGGGAAGTAAAATAGGAAATTAACAGAAGAGATGATGATATTGAAAATAATTTAAATTTTATTTGATTTTTCACTAATTTTGCATTCAGAGTTTTTTTTTACTGTGTTACCCAAACTTTTATTTCTGGCTTTTAGTATAGATGCTGAATTCCCTCTGTGTAGACTAACTTAGGAAATACGGCAATGAGTTACTTAAAAGTCTGATCCTGTGTGATTTTGGAACCTCTGAACTTATAGCTCTTACAGGTTGTTAGTTCAAAATGGTTTTAAAAAGGATGATGGAATGAGGGGAATACGGTGACTTGTGCCTACCTATTTGAAATCACTTAAATAAAATGTTGTTTGCAATGGATGATGGCAGTTGTCTGAGACTTCTGTTTGGAGCACTTTGTAAGATCAGGATGGACCCAGCAGCTCTGCCTTGGCCTCCTCAGCTTTTTTGTGTCAAAATAGCTCCAAAACACTGGTTGTTATGTCAGAACAGCAGGTTTAGTCATAATCAGCTGCAAATACATGATCTTTGAGGAGTTAGGTCATGGTGCTGACCTCTATATTATCCTTGAGCACCTGAGCTACTAACTGGGATAAATACACAGAATGAGACATCTCTTTTCTCTCTTAGGTTTAAATTAGAGGTGGATTATTTTTACTGAAGCAGTGACTCTGACTCAGTTTGTAATTTGACCATTGATGAAGTGTTTTAACTATTTCAGCAAATACAAACCTTCCTTGTCAACCAGT
This sequence comes from Grallaria varia, assembly GCA_013396735.1. NCBI lineage: Eukaryota > Metazoa > Chordata > Aves > Passeriformes > Formicariidae > Grallaria > Grallaria varia. Next base: position 131,967 of record VWZG01002637.1, on the reverse strand, counting down.
GAATAAACTGTCCTGCTTTCATACTAGTCTTTTGCTTATTCCTCTGAGTGCATTTTACCCTCCCAAACCAGGTTGAAGGATGGGCTTATAGTTAAACTTGAGTAGACAAAAAGACTTTGCTACCGCAACTGGTTGTTTTTTGCAGTAAAAAGGAAATGGAGAGAAATCAGAGAGGAAGAGACGTTATAAATTGTGTGAGCCTCTAACATTTGAAGAGGTGAAACGCAATCTAGCTGCTTGGAAGTTTCAACTTTTCCCTTTTTAATTTGTAACTCATTTCTTGAGACATACAGGACTGGAGGAGGCTTATGAGTTTTACAGCCTTTTGATTTCTTGTTACTGCTGGCACCACTTCACATAATCTATTTTGTAAATAAAGCTTTTTGGGTAGCTTCCACTATTTTTGTTTGACAGCTGATTTATAAGATCAATCCTGTGGTTAAAACCTTGCACTGACCACCTTAAATGTTTCTCTGACTGTAATGCCCGAACTTTGTTAGCAGAGTGTGCCTGTGGGTAACCTAAGGATTAGTGCTTTGTGATAAAGATGTAATTTTATAAAATACAAGGGATGATTTTGTTTTTCTTATCGTTCTATGTTTAAACTGTTTGTATTCTGAGAAGGTTGAAGGGGAGAAGAGAAAATTATTTTTTTCTCTTTTATTGTTGACTTTTGGATCTGATATGTGAAACTTACTGGGTTTATTGATTTTTTTCAGTCGGCCTCTGTCTTCTAAATGGTCTGCAGCCAGCCCAGCAAGTCTTGCAGGCAGAGGTAAGGCAGTAGTAATACGGTAGAGTGTACAGTATTTGTTCATGTTCTTTGAATTAAAAGTTGTAAATGTAGCTTACAATTTTACTGTCTCAGCATTTCCCCAGTTTCCAAGTTAAATAATGGTATGTGTCGCTACAAACTACCTAGAGCTAAGATTGCCTCCCACTCACTTCACATTTTACATAGTTTCAGTGGGTGAAAGTATGAGACATAATTTGTTATTAATTGATCATCTCTCCTGGAGTTTTGTCATGGACCAGTCACTCTCAAAGAAACAAAACACTATTCTTTGGTCTGTTCATGATTGTTGGGTTTGCATCAATTGGAAATTTTAAAGACTCAGCGTCCCTTTCGTCTGCTCCCATGGAGCTGTTGCTCTTTATAAAATAAAAAAAAAAACAGCCCAAACCACGTATTTGTAATTCAAAGAGTTTAATTTTGAGTTTTCATAATTTAATTTCAGTCTCTTTTCACATAATGTCTTAGTAAGTCATTGCAGAGTAAATCATTGAACTGCTTTTTGCAAATGGCCTGTAATTGAGAGTGCTTATTTTCCGGATACTGAAACTGTTACGGGGAGTCAAAGTGTTGAAGACCTCAGAACAATGGTTAAAATTAACTGAAGTGAATAGTTAAAATTCAGTAAATAGTAGGAGGTGAGTACAAAAGTACAGAAGATTAGACCCTGAAGCATTTCAGAGTATGCACTCACCTGGCCTGTGGCTTTATCCCAGCTGAAGAGTGGGAATATTTTCTTTCTTCAGTATCTCAGGGGATCTTGTGAATTTCCTCACGTTTGTAAAGCATTTAATAAATAACATAATCGTTCAGAATTAAGTCATTTGCACTAGGGTGGGAAAACATAGTTGCATTAAGTAACACTAAAATTTTGTGCAGAATGAAGATAAATACTATTGTAAAACAAACTCTCCTTTATATGCCTTTCATGGCAACACCAGGTCTAGATGTCTTTTTGCTCTGTGTAATTACTTGGTTTCCTGTTAATGTGACTTAAACATTTTCCATAGTTTTCTCTGCTTTCTGCAGGTATGTTGCAGTAGTGGGAAACATTAGCCTTTTGAATATAATTATTCTATTTGGCTGGTTTTCTTTTGCTAGTTTCAGGCAGCAGCAAGGGTGTTCCAAGCCCAGGGACCCTGCAGAGGTCTCGCAGTGACATCGATGTCAATGCTGCCGCGGGTGCCAAGGCCCGGCATGCCACCGGACAGACGGCTGGAGCTGGACGCTTGTCAGCAGCGGGGCTGCCTCCAGGGTCCTATGCTTCACTAGGTAAGGGGAGCATCTCTCTGTTGCTCTGGAATGTTTTTATGAGCGTTTTGGTCAGAAAGTGACAGCACAGTGCTTATGTATTTGACAGATTGTCATTGTTTTTAGTAGTGTTGGAGTATGGTGAAAGAGAAGGTGTTCTGAAGGAAGTTATCAGCTTGCTAGGTGTTTTATTTTTCTTGTGCTAGAAGATTGCCAATGCAAAAAATGTATCTGTACTATGCTCTTCAAATGTCTTAATCTGGAATTGAGTATTGGAAGGAGCAGTACCTTTACTTAACAGCATATGGTGATCATGATTTTTTTGTTTCTAAAAGTGAAAGGAAAATGAGTGTCAGGGCTCTTGATTTTTCCCTTTTTCTCAGCTATTTAGCCAACTATTTTACAACAATGCTAAAAAAGCATCCTGGCAGAAGTGGTGGCTTCTTCACCTAATACACAAGTGTTTTACATAGTAATATACAACACTGAATTCCTAGGTTTCTTCCTGAGGATGTTGATGGAACGATGTGTATATGTTTTATGGAGGTGATAGTCTCCGTTGATAGGGATGCTTACTGTTAGACAGGGAAAGTACTGCAAGTGATAAGAATGCAGAAAAGTGTTTAATAGTGTTGGTGGTGCAGATGCTAGAATCTACACTACGTGGGGACAGTAAAGGACTAGGGGCATGTTTTTGTTCATTTTAGGTTATCTGTTCTGTAGGGATAGTAATGGGGGAAGCGAGGTTCAAAGCTCACAAACAAAACTTAGCTTTTTTTTCTTCTCAACTTACATGCCAACTAGATTACCCAGGAGTCAATTTCGAATGTCAACATGGCCATAGATGATCACAAGAGACAAAGAAACTATAATTCTTCTGATTTACCTTGTGTTTGGGGAGATGTGAGCACACATGTAGGCTGTGGTTTTCAAAGGTTTTGGTTGCTTTTTCTGAAATTTAATTTATAGACTATTCAGCATGAGTTGATTCTTTCCTTCGGGGCCTACTTGAAATGGTTTGAACAGCAGTGATTTTACCTAATGTAGTACCTGCTACTTGGAATAGCAGTTTTGGGTGTGGAGTCCTCTGGTGCCCACAGAGGGGGCAGCAGAACCTGCTGGGTGTAGGGTTAGGCTGCTTGATGGAGGGGACACGCATGTGCTTCCCCTGAGGAGTTGTGGCCACCCCATCCCTGGCCAGGTTGGATGGAGCAAACTGCTCTAGTGGAAGGTGTCCCTGCCCATGCCAGAGGGGTAGGAATTAGATGATATTGAAGGGCCCTTCCAAACCAAACCATTCTATGTCTGGAACTCTCAGGTCCCTCTAACAATGCCTAAAAGCCTGAAATTTGTGGGATGATCATTTTCCAAGATCAGAGTTTTGGCTGGTCTGTGTTCATGTGCAAAAGGGCATATTTTGAACCTCAGACACAGCCAGAGTTGAGCTGTTGTGCAAAGTAAAAGTGGCATAGAGCACGGTGGAAGAAGGAAAAAACCCAGTTGAATGGAAATCTTGCATTGTTAACCTGTCTTCTTCGTGCTGCTGAATTGAAGGGACTACTTTGGGTTTAGGAGTTTCACAGAAAATTAGCTGTTGATTGATTTGCTTTTAGAACATTTTAAGCGGTGTGTGATTCATACCCTGAGTTATGTAAGCAAAGGTTGAGAAGGGCACAGAGGTTTTCGTGAAGTAAACAGTGGTGGATTTATGCAGAAAAATAACAGAAATTAAGAAATAGCTGATTGTAGTTCATAGATTTGGTGAGTGAAGATGGGGAAGACAAATAATAAGCAGTAAGCCCAGGTCATAATCTTTTGAAGGATTTGGGTTACTGGGAAGCTTAACCTTGCCAGCAGATGCAGTCAGTTGTGGAGAATAGTATAATGGTCATTTGAAATGGCAGTGTATAGTGAAGTCAAATCTAGTGCAAGCAGTGGTAGCCAAGGAGACCAAGGTTTGCAATCACACAAAAGCAGTACTGCTTCATTGATCTTGACTCAGTCTCCTAACAACTTTTTAATTGCGGTAAGGCAATTTAAATGACACATCCTTGTCCCCTCTTACCCACGTAGAGTGTGACTGTTGTTTGACTGTGGATTGACCATGGAATCCACCTCAAAATATTGTTTACTCCTAGTGTTCAAAAGATAACCTTAAAATTAATAGAATGTGAATCCACTAAGTGCCATGTTTCAGAAAAGGGGCTAATGTGTAAACTTCTTCCCTCTGTTCATTTTAAGGGGACTTGTTTATACTAACCCAAATATGTGAAGCTAAATGACAGAATTTTCAAGATAATGATGGCAAAAGGCCTGTAAAATATTACTGTATTTCCATACGCTTTCCACGTGTCTCAGGTGTTGCAGTTAGTACCAAAATGACATTGTCTTCTAGAGCTTGAATTTATTTTCATCCTTACTTGCAGAGAAACATCCACGTTTTGCTAAAACAGCTCCCAAATTTAAAGCCTCAGAGAGCCACAATTTCATAAGCATAGTGTCTCCAACTGTCTCTTCCCTTTTTATTATTAATAGAAGAACTCTTGCTTATTTATAATATTTTAAAGACTGTTCTAGAAGCAGGAGGACATTCTCTAGTTATTTTAAATGTTGGCTATCTCTGACATACTCAAGTATTAATGTCCTTGTTGAGGAGGCTTGGGCTGTAATTACATATGTCTCATGCTAAATATTTTGATTGTTACTGTCAGAATATTTGTGCATTACCTTCCTCCTGAACTGGTAAATATTTAATGCTTTTAAACCAGAGTGAAACTTTCTCCCATTTGTCCTCCATCTTAATTGTGGTATTTTTTGCCCTCCTGTCTCTTACCCCAGTTTGGACTTCATGCTCAGTAGCAAATTTCATAAGAAATAGAACTATTGTCATTCAGTAATTATATAAATATGTACTGATGCTTCAGTAGCTGTTTAGACCAAGCAAGAAACCATTTCTAAATGTTTTACTGTAAGAGTTTTCTCAAATCTGGGTAATACAGAGAGATTCAATATGCCTGTCTAGGGTTCTTGTACCCTGTTTTGTAATTTTGTACCTCAGACTGAGAGAAACCAACTTTAGTTAGCTTATACATGCATGAATTAGATAAACATGTCTGCTGCATTTAGTATTAATGTATTTTCCTTAATTAATGTTTTATGACTCTGCTGTGAACACCTTTATTCTAACACACTAAGTTTTCCATGTTTCTTTGCCTGCTTTTTCAACAAAGAGGATACTTCTGACAAGATGGATGGTAAGAAATTGTTTAGTCTCTCCTCTAATTCTATTAAATATTTAATAAAGTGTCTTTTATATAAAAGTATTGATGTTTAATATATTTGTCTGTTCATTAACAAATTACTATGCTGTTTTCATTAACCCCTATGTAATCTTGATATCTTAATGTACGTGTTGTGTTATTGCTGTATTTGTCAGTGTTGGGATTTTTGGTCTGTATCAGCAGCAGAAGCTTTATCAGATATTGGGCATTACTCCTATTTTTTGAAAGAAGCTCAATTAATTACAGTGCAATTCTGTAATCAATACATCATGCTTTTTGACTAGTCTAGTTTCCAGCACGTTTCATAGATTAACATTTGAAGTCAATTTTTTTTTATTTTTTGGCAGAACAGCACTGAGAAAGAAGATGCTTGACCACATAATTAAAGATCTCAAAACCCCTAAAAACCAAAAAAACTACTCTATCAAAATCTAGTCTAGCTACATAATTTTAAGTGCTTGTAAATCATGTAATGTGACGAATTCAGTTAGAGGATCATTTGTGTAGACCTACCTGTTAAAGTAGATTACCAAGTCTTCCACCTAAGTTTTAGTGCATACTTTTTCTTAATTCACCCTATTATAAACACATGGAGGGACTGCAAAGCAGTTGAGAATCAGGCTTCTCATAGCAGTTGTCTGTTCTGTATGTGAGCGAATAAGGCTTGACATATAATGCTTCACATATAATGGTTCACCAGCTTCTGAGTCCCAGCTGGATGCCCAAAGATTATAGTTCTAATGTATTGCTTGGAAAAACGTAACAAGCACTTGAAAAGTTTCTGCAAACACTGCTTTGCTGCTTACTTCATAATCCGCATTTATTAACTGTATTAACAGTACACGTTTTGAAGAAAGAGTAGTTTATTGGAAGCAAAGCAGGCGGTATGTTTCATAGACATGAAAACAGTAAGAAGACAGATCTCTAAAACCCAGAATCCTGTATCATTTTAAAGACAGATACTTTTTGGAAGAATTTGAGCTGGTTTCGAGCATTGAGGATAGCAAGCCTACTTTAATAAATGAGGAGGGTTTTACAAGATAATAGTATATCTATACTTAATTCCACATTGTATTTCCTTATATTGCATGTGATAGGATTTACTTATAACTGTTTGTGGTAAACACTTAATCCTGAGCTATTTTACATTGTCACCAGCACATTAGGGCCATGTGAGCAGGCTTTTTCTTTTGTGCAGACCAGTAGTCACAGCTAATGGTGTTGCGCACACCTGTTTAAAATTAATAGGGGGAATGCTCACCGTTGATCAGAGTAAGAGGGGTTTTGTTTTCTAAAGGGTGTCTGTAGATACCATGCGCAAGATGGAACTAACACCACTTTGTTCGCTAGCTGTGGTTGCATGATACAGCTGCTATGGTCTAACCACCATCAGGAGGAACTAATCATTCCTCCTTTTCCCACTAACTTTGTCCACATGTTTTTATTTTTTCTTTTGTTAGTGCCTTGTAGTATTCCATTGTCAGTCACTATGGGTGAACAAACTGCATAAAACTGATTTCATACCAGTGTATAGTGTTCTGTTATTTAGCTTCTGGAGTTCCCAGGAAGCCTTCAGCCACCCTTGTGTGGTAGCACAAAGGGCATAAGGAAGGAGAAACAGAACCACCTCTGTTAGCCTGGCTTAAGTGTTACATAAAATCAGCCTTTCAGGATCCACCTCTGGAAGAATGTTGGTTTTGGAGGAGTAGTTCAGGGTTTGGAGTTTTGGCTGTGGGTTTTTTTTGGCTTTTTATTTTTTAACAGATTGGCAAATTTGATCTAGAAGACTTTGTGGCACTCCTACAAATATATTACTGTAACTGATTTTTGTGAAGAAGCATTGAAATATACACTGAACTAATTTTTAGAGGGATTTTTTAAAAATAGTGTCTTGAAGATACTGTAAGTTGAGAAAGCCATAGCCAGATTTGCTGAGAAAGTTAAGTTTAGGGTAGCCAGACACTAACAGATGTTTTCATCATTGCAGTTCTCTTGCAAGGCAGAAATAGCAGAGAGTGAAAACAGAAAAATTAAGTACTCTTTAATTTTTTCTGGGGCATTTAACATTTTTATTTCTACTCGTGTATATTTTACTCCATAAAGAGGTTGTTTGAAAGAAACTTAGAGAAAGGGTGGAGTGCCAATTGGGTAGTTTTCTGTCAATTCCTAGGTACTGATGTCAGGAAGAAGACTTGTCTGACTCTCATTTTGTCAAAATCAAGTCTTGTTAAACTCGGCATGTTTATTCAAGTGTGTTCTGATTTCAGCAAGCTCATATTCCTTCCAATTCTCTGAGCAAAACTTGATCCTGTGCATGTAGATCTTCAGAATAAACACAGGCTTAATTCAGAGAAATCCTCCTGGCTGACAGTTCCTGTCAAATTATCACTGTCTAGTGTGGGAAACACTGTCTTCGTGGTTTTTCTCTGAGGTTATGTAGAATAGTATGTTTTATTTCAGAAGAGCTTGCACTACAGTTTTTTAATGTCTGTTTTGGTCTGTTGTACATATTATTTTGTTGACTTACCTCATAGAAGTAATTTTTTTTGTATGTGTGGTTTTGTAACAAGTTTGGAAGGCAGTGCTGTGCATTGTGTTCTTGTGAATCTCTAACAGTGTAGTGTGGATATTTCTTGATAATTTTGTTTCAGTTCAATTGTTAAGTTGCAGTACAAAAGCTTTGCTTCTCTTGGCTAAGACTGATCTCAAAAAGGAATTTGAGAGGCACAGTATTGTTTGGAATATCATGTATTTCATTATTTTTTCTGTTTAGGAACAGCTTCTGAAGATGGTAAGACAATATTTTGTTAGACCAGCTAATATTTTCACATTTTCATTGATACAAATTAAGCTTTAAAAGTAGAATATGGTCTTTCTGAAGCTTTGTGGAGGTTCGTAACATAGCTTATGCATCTAATACTTGGTTGTCATGTAGTATTTTTGAAATTCTTCTGCTTCTATTTTAATTCTTGAGCAATTATCATCTGCAGTCTAAGTGTCATTGCTTAACATTTCTGGTGTCAAAATGTAGGGGCTTTATAATTTTTTAAATCTTTTTTAAAGCAAATCTTGCCACAGAACATTTCATCAAATATGTTCATGCTCTGGGAAGCAGGTGCTACTATTCCTCATCTCTTTGAGACTTGGGAGCTAATTTTCAGTATGCGATTAACATTTAAACCTGTCATTAGTGAATGGAGTGTAGAGACTCCAAATGAGTTAACAGTTCATTTGCCTCACAGACACAAACTGCTTTATTGTACATTGATGAAATTGAACTATGTTCCAAGTGATAATTTAGCATAGTATTGAAATAGTGGCACTCTGTATTCCTGTGTTTTGGGGCCAAATTCTCAATGCATTTACATGCCTTGCAGTCTCACAGCACTCAGTGGGAAAACATTGCCATTGCATGGGGATAACTAGTAGAGTTTGGACTCGTCTGTCTAACCATTCTTGCTATCTCATTGTTTTCTTATAGCTTACTGAATAATTTCCTTAATCCTGATTCTCTTATAGACTCTCACCTATGGCTATTCCCTCTACTTGGATGAGTAATATTAACTTGGTTGATCTCCAGATTCTGCTGTAGAAGGCCTAAAGATGCTAGAAATAAAAAACAGTCTGTGTACCTAATTCTTCTGGGTCTAATATTGACTCTACAGGTCTAGAAAATACTTTAATTATGCTGGGTTTCGAAGTGGATTACTTGTTGAGCTAGATCCACCCTGTACAGACTCTTTGAGTTTTGTTCTTGCAACTTAAAAGAATTATGGTTAGCATGAATTTGGTTTTGATTTCTTTTTTCTGTTGTTTGAGAGGTTGGCTTAGGAAGTGCAGTACACAACTGCAGTATTTTCTTTTATGAAGGGTATTTCAATTACCTATAATTCATTCAAACCTCAGTCTTCCTTTCTTTTGTAATTCCGTTGTATGTGCTGGGTGTTTTGAGGAACGTGACTAACAATGCAGAACGGTTTAACCCAAACCAAGAGGAATTGGCACTTGAGAGAGAAGTGAATCTATTGTTTTATTTCTAGATACGCAGTTTAACCTGTCTCTTCCTTGGTTCTTTCATCTGTTGAGGAAGTTAGTATTTATTTATATCATGTTGTCACTGACAAATACTTAAGTGTACTTAGTCTTTGCAAGATGCTCTGAAAGCTTTGGGAAATCCTGTAGGAGTCTGATTGACCGTGGCCAGGAAAACACTAGAATCCTCAGTAATAGAAAAGCTAGTATTCAGATTTCTAAAAAGAGGAAGAAGTTAGGAAGAAACTTCAGAATTCTATTCAAAAAGCGTCAACATAGTTTCTGTAGGTTTATGACAGCAAAAGTAGAATTAAAACCACAAGTAATCATGAGAAGACTGTACCTGATACAGCAACATTAGTGTTTGCATTGCCTATTGTATTTAATAAACTTCCCTTTTTTAATGTGATCACCCTATTTATGTAGGAAGAACTAGCTAGCTAGATCTGGGTGTTGAAGGCATAATGTGCAAACTGTTTACTGAAACACGTAGCATCAGAGGAGAAGTATTTTGATTCCTCAACTATTAAATCCTTCAAGGTGTTCAAATTTCTACTAATTATCCCAAGCAAATTTTCACCAATTGAGTTACCTTGTGCTTCTTTTACCTGCAGAAACTTAATAAAGTATTAGTCGATACTACTGATGCTTTTCTTCCTACATGACTGAAAATCTGACTTAATGCAATTTTTCTTTTACAGGTCGTGTACGAACAAAGCTTTCAACCCCTTCTGTTGGTATTGGAAATTCTAAAGCAGATTCCAGAGGACGGAGTAGAACCAAAGTGGTGTCACAATCTCAGCGTATGTATTTTCTGTTTGTCAGTTTTACCTGATAAAGAGGCCAAATGCTTAACCATAAATTCATTGACCAATGGCTACAGTCAAAGTTAATTTAAAAAAAAAAAGCAACATACTGAGTTGTTGTTCTATGCCTTAGGTTCATCATCGCCAGACCAAAATGAAGGTATTTTTTTCAGTGTTTTGGGTCAGTGGTATTTGCATGCTTTTCTAATTCATGTTGTTTTTCTCTGGACATAATACTAGGTTGGATCTTAGTTTGCCAGTTAAATTAGATTATGTAACAGGGAGTGATACCTACCCTTAAATTCTCTCTTCAATTATAACTTCTCAATATTCTTTTCCCCCCCTTTTCTGACCTCCCTGACACAAAAGACCAGTGAATTTACATATGATGCATGGACGAGTAATACAGAAGAAAGTGTAGGCTGAATGCTGTCCTCAACGTTACCTACGAAACCTAATTTTTCATTTTTAAAAAGTCTTTATTTTATCCTGAAATACCCATTTTCACTTGAAACTAGACACTGCTCTAGTTCTTTTTTATACCACAGCTATTACTTTTTTACTTAACTCCTCTTTGAAGTAAAAATACTAACCCTTCACTTTACAATCACTTACTTAGCTTATATTGAGCCAAAGGACTAAAACAAGCAATTTAATGTATGTCAGCTAATCCACAGTAATTTTCTTTGTGTGTTTAGTAACCAAAGCAAATGCTACATTTTGCATCAAGCCAAGCACTCTGTCAGTAATTAAGAAGACCCGATTACCTCATATTCTTTGGCACTAGCTGACCTACGGTAATTTGTGCACAGATCATGTCTCCAACAGACATTTTCTGACTGTGCTCTGTAGCATTTTCTGATTCTTATCTTTGTCTCATTTGACATGCTATGAAATTAACAAAAGAAAGACAATTAGCAATAAAGTGACAATAAACTACCCAGTCTTGTAATTCGTCAAGTCTAATGTTCTAAACCAAATAAATTATCTCAGGTTTGAAATTTCCAATACAATTATTTTGCTATCACTAATCATATCCACTTTCTTTTAGTAGAACCCGTTAATAATGTGTTTAATGGCAGAAACATTTGTCCTTGTAGCAATGACTGCATTTATCATAAACAGAATGACTTCAGAAGTTCCAAAAGCAGGTTAAAGACTTCGAGGGTTTTTTGCTGTTAGAGTACGTACCATGTAGTTTCACACTACTTTATTTTTCAACAAGTACAGTTGGATCAATCCCAATCTAGAGCTTGCAGGTTTTGTGAAATAAAGCTTTGAAACAATGTGAACAGATAAATATAATAAAATATGACAGCAGAAGTTCCCTTAAGAGCTTTGGCAGTGCTCTAGTCCCACAAGTGTGTGTGAGATGAGAGCTTGAAAATAGGTCTAGTTATTGGCTGTGACTAAAGTTGCACCCAACTCGGTTTACATAATCAGTGTTAAGATACCTACCCTGTATCATAAGAAAATTATATGTGAATTAATGATTTAAGAAGGAGGGAAGGTAACAGTTCCATCGGATCACTTTTTCTCCTTCCGTGAAAAGCTATAAGCAGTGTCAGTCACACATTTCTTTTTCATTAGTGTTAGGAAAGTTCTGAATTAACCTTTTTGAAAATACCTTCATACTTTGAATAGATAGGTAAATTCTTAAAAAGTGAAGGTGTTTGATAAATGTCGCGGGGGGTGCTTAAATTTAGGTAGCAATATAAGACTTTAGTGATGATCCTTGTTATATAATATTGACTGAATTGTATATTCAGAGAAACAAAAGGAAGCCTCTTCAGCTTTTTTACTAATAATGACCAAGGGGTTTTTTTCCAAGAGAATTTATTTTTATGCAGTATTAATGTCGAAAGAGATAAGTTAAATTGATATTGGGATAACTAGATCTGACTGTGTGATTATGTGTGAAAATTAAATGTGTGAATGCATCTTTACAGCCTCTTATTACTTCTGTTCAGACCCAATTACTTCAAATAGCCCGTTATAACCTGTCAGAGGGGGAGAACAAGAATTCTGAGATGTTTTAAGGAAGATAAACAGGGCAAATACAAATGGACAGGGAAAGGAGAATTCTCAGGCACTGTATGCCAGCTATTTGGGTGATGCTTCTTTATGTGACTAAAAATTTTCACAGCATTGTGTGAAGTGTGATGCTTGATGTTTCCATACAGGTATTGTTGTAGTTCCCCTGCTTATATAGTGAAAAAATAGCTTCATATTAGATTTCAGCTTTTATTTTTTCAAAAACCCCTGTAGCACAGATGCTTTTGTTAATTTTTCGGTTGCAGCTATCTTTTGTTCAAAGATCATTTTATGAAAGACTTGCAAATTTGAATACTTTTTAAAAAAATACCTTTTTAGGGTTTTGGGAGCCCTTTATTCTTCCTCTTCTATTTTAAATTATCATAAATACCTCATTATTTTCTTCGTATCTATGGAAAAAAATGGTTACATTTTTTTCCTCTCCTTTCCTGTTTGGTTGTCAGATAATTCAACAGTGTGTGCTAAAATTGCATGACAGTCTTCACTCAGAGAATTTCTGAATGGAAACAAATTCTTGCTTTTACACTTCAGATTAATTTTAAAGAGGAAAACCTAAAATTCTATGCAAGTCTTTTGAGTTGTGCCATTGTGAGTTTGGTTTTTTTTTTGTCACCCACCACACTTGCAGCTCAGTTCCTTTAACACTGTGTCTCAAAAAAAAAAAAAAGGTGTTGTGTGTAATTTTTGTTCATCTGTTGAACCTCTTGAGCCTTTTTTGGCAATGTAATATTCTTTTAAAGTAATATGCAGGCTACAGTTTCATGCTTAATTGAAATTTAATTCTTCAGTGTTATCAAGTTGTTGATTAGAAAGCTGAAGAATTGTAATTTGCTTGTGCAGCTTTGCTTCATCTGCATTGTACATAGCATCTGAGTTTAATTCTTCAATTGTGGAAGCTACTTAAAAGCACTGCTTTAGCATAACCCCCTTGTGGCTTTTTTTCCTGTGTGAAATGACTAAAGCTTTCTTATTTCCATTTGCCATCCATTTTTTAATCTCCTCTGCTCCCTCCCTCTTCGCGGATTATAAATCCCTACCCTAATCCTGCCTTTACACTTGTTCAGGATCACAGTCTGCTAACCCCATTGGTGGTAAGAGTCTACAGAATTTGTGTATACATCATTGTTTGATCACCTGTTTGACATATCTCATCTAAGGACACTATTCAGCAGAAATTCTGGCTCGCTCTTTCCCGTATGCTGCACGTAACTAATTGGGTGTAGCGCTTAAGTAGAAAGTAGTAGGGATGGGAGGGGTTTGTCACTTTGAGATGCTGCCTTAGTAATCTTTTGTCATTCAATTGACTTAGCTCTGCTGCAGGTGGTAGTGCTGACAGGAGCATGCCAATGCTGTTATTAGCATAGTATTTTCAGGATAATGAGCATTATTTGGTTTATTTACGCTGCAGTTATTTACAGCTCGGACTGTAGAATGATAAATAATTAGAACAAGAGGTTGCATTTCTTCAGTATATGCTGAGAAGAGTTAAGTTTTTCGGATTTCTGACCTGTTGAAGAAAATCTCTTACAAGTCTCCAGTACAGTGAAACCTTTTACTATGTTTTTATTCTTTTAAAGAGATACAAAACGGGAACAAGTCATATCAAGTCTAAGTTGAAATACCCTAATATGAAGAAACTTCCAAACCCTTAATTTTTGCAGCAATTGTATAGATTTTCTTATTCTTTTGTTGCTGTAGAAGTTATGCTTTTTTCTGAGCTGTGTAATATTTTATTTATCATTTCTGCTCAATAGGTCCATAGTTTGGAAAAGGGATTTTGTTAAATATTCATTTCAAGTTTGAATTCAAACAATGAATTTGAAAGTATATGCATGGTACATTGTCTTAGATTTCTCCCTTCCACCCAGCATATCTTTTATTTTGTTTCAGATTTTGTTTCTTTTCCCATGTAGTCAAGCTTTAGTCAAATTTTATCTTTTTTAAATGTGCCTCCTAAGAAGTAACCCATGAAACTGACTTGAGATGTTGCATGCTAAGTCTATACATCTTACAGCATCACTGTGGTCATACAGTTACCTGATTATATTTTAAAGATTAATGAAAGGTTCAAATCTGTACGGAATTAACCTTTGGTTGAAATTCTGCTTCACTTTTTATTTGGTCAGATTTCTAGAATTCTGCAGTTGGAAACAATATATTAGCTGGTGGCATAAATCAATTATAGCCAGAGAAGAGTGAATTCTTTGTTAGGACTTAGAACGTAAATGTTCTATAACTGAAATATCTAAATTAGGGATCAGTGACCACCGTTTCTGATAGCGAGTACAATATCATAGGCGTTTATAGCACTTTGTAATGTACAGTTTCGATTAACAGAAATATAAGACACTTAAACATGTCTTGATGAATTTTTTAGCTAGTTTAAAACTATTTGAAGATTTTCTCTGATTTATAAGTAACTGCCACAGAAATGAAAATGAGTGTTTGAATTGTCTTCAGTAATGGCGTTTTATTTAACTTCAGAGACTAGTGCTTGAAAACCCCATGCTATTAAAAGCAAGGGAGAAGAGATTAAATGTTGAGAAAATAATGTTATCATAACATTGGTTGCATTGGAAGAACTGGGATAATGATGAAATACCCTAGTTTAAAATTGCTCACTTTAGCTTTCTAACAGATTATTTTTTTTTTTTTTTAGTAGAAAATGTGATTCGTGAGACCACATAACTTAAAAAAATATAAACACAGCAATGTTCATGTTCGGGACAGCAGAACTCTTGATGAAAACCAGAAATATTATTTTTGGTTTCTTGAGCTTATCTAGTTCTGAATACTATGTCAAGTGCTTCCTTGAATTGGTAGTTTTAATAACCACGTATGTAGTACTGGAAGAACTTGGACCAAGGCATACTAGTTAATATTTTTATCTTGTAAGTTTTTCCTGATCATTTCAATCTACCACCACTTTCCTACTAACTTTAAGCATTGTTTCCTTTTTCACCATGATTGTTTATCTTCTGTGCTGTTACTTACATTTATTCATTTTATCTTCAGCTGGCAGTAGATCCGGGTCTCCTGGAAGAGTTTTGACAACAACTACACTTTCCACTATGAACGCAGGAGTTCAGAGAGTGTTAGTGAATCCTGCAGCTGCACAAAAACGAAGCAAAATCCCACGAAGTCAGGGATGCAGCAGAGAAGCTAGTCCTTCTAGGTTGTCAGTAGGTAAGAATCACCAAATAACTCTTGGTTTCTTTATAGCTAAGTGCTGGATGTCTACAGCTTGTATTTAGTTATAGGTGAATGAAAAAGACAGAATACATACTGATAATCTAAAATGTGGCTGTTATCTGAGATTAGTCTTTGATATACAAGACAGTTTTAAGTTGAAGCTGAAACTTAAATTTTTTTCTGTCAGAATGCAGTAGTTGTTCTTTTCTTCACCTCCCTTTCTCCTTCTCTTTCACTTTTTTTCACTTTACCCCCAAAATACCCACATCCTTTGAATTTAAGTGTAATACCATTTTGAAAGTGTTCTTCATTACTATGTGTGTCTTTTGCAGTGTGTGTGCACGTGTATACTGCTGTGATAATAAAATGCGTGTTATATGTCTTAAACCTCGCAGTATAATCTAATTACACTTTATTGCAAAGAGTATTACTGAAAAATGCCAGTTGATATTAATGGTATTGCTGTTGTCCTTTGGTTTGTGTTTTGGGTTTTTACCTTAGCTGCATTAATTTATAATTTTCCTCCTTTTAGAAAGCTGTGGGATTTTTTGTTTGAGTTACTGTTGATTAACTTGATCTTGAGCACGAATTCTGAATCAGTACTCGAGTGTTGCTTGTTTTCTCTCCATCTTCTTCAAAAGGTCTTTCAACCATTCTGTAAAGGTCTGATAAATTTCCGTTTTAAGCCGTGTAAAGAAATAATTTCACTGAGCTGGCTACACTTAGGCTAATGCAGCACAATCAGGAAAGTCTGTAGGAAAGGTTATAACTTACAAAACACCGAAGTCATGAATGTCTTTTGTTAGAAATGCATCTGTGATCTTACCACAAAACAGAATTGCATTAAAACTGCAACTTTTCTTATGTCTTCTCCCTTCTGTGCTGCTGTTTTGTCTGTACCCTGAATCATACTAGCGCGAGGCAGCCGCATTCCTCGGCCTAGTGTGAGTCAGGGGTGCAGTCGGGAGGCCAGCCGTGAAAGTAGCAGGGACACGAGCCCTGTCCGCTCTTTTCCACCCCTTGGTAAGTACTCAGAGCCCCTTGTGCATGGCTGTCCCTGCCCTTCGTTACATGCGCCTAACGAATCCATGTCTCCTCCATGTAGCTTGTAGCTGGCCACCGTGTTTCCCCTTCCTTTGGCTCCCTCCCCACTTACTTTGATGGAGAATTGACAAATGTGTGAATGGGTTGCACACTTGAAAAATAAAACGCTTTGCTAGTGCCTGTCTGAAGTACCAAGTTCAGAAAGGTGTGTGATACATGGCATCTGGATGCCTTTTTTGCAAAGGCACCTCCCCTTTTGAGAAGTTTTTGGAAGTCATGTTTTTCTTTTTATTACAGCACTCATTGGCTGGGTGCAGTTAAGTAATCCATTTCTCACTGAACTGCCAGAGCAAAGAACATAGTGTGGCTGTCATCCTCTGCCTTGGCGTGCATCAACAGATGGGGTCAGCTATTATTCAAAATTGCTCCCTTGTCAATGAATTATTTTAGTGTACAAGAAATGCACTTCATTATGTCTCCTTAGCTATATTGTCATCACTGTATTATGTGAAGAAATAGCCAAATTTTAACTTTTTACTCTTCAGGTAAATATGATGCTGCAGATAAGGGACCACTGCTGAAACAGTGAGACTGTATTCTGAGACTGCTTTCCAATTTCTAAAAAGGAACAGGGCAGGTAGCGAAGCCCTTACACAAGTAGATCAACAAAGTACAGCTCTGAAGTTTCCTTTTCAGCTGTGTAGAATAAATGGTAATTGACGTAGCAGCTGTTGTATAGGGAAGAAGAGGAATTAAAAACTTTACATTCACGCATGCTTAGTTATATTTGGTCATCATTTCTACAGCTGCTGTAAGCAAATATTTTGTTTTCAGTTACTATTTCAGCTTGCTGATCTGACACTTAAAAGATTTTAGGAGATTGTCGTGCTGTTTCTGAAATGTCAATGAAGCTTAAGAATATTAGCTTAGAATTACTTCAACATATAGGTTAAGGATTAGGGAAGCTTTTCATCTCTCATGTAACCTTGTCAAGGTTACTATGAAGTTGTCAATAAATTTTGATTAAAGTATTTTTACATATTGGACTTGTAGATTGGGATTTTTTTGATCGTTTGGTAATACTAAATTATATCTGTACAACTTTATGTGAAACCGATCTTTTTTGATGTTACCTTTGTCTGAAATAGTCTTCAGTATATGTCCTTCTTATTTAGTTTGATCAAGTGTAGCCTACAGCTAAGGACTTAATAATACTAACTGTTAAACATAGTCTGAAAATAGTAAATCTCTGGTTTCTGTCTGAGGCTCCCAGCTGTGCTCCTGATTAGCATTGGACGTCTGTTGCGGTCCATTGAGGCAGAATGCTTCCTGCCAGCCCTGGTTTTATCAGGACAGTACAGATTAATTGGATGGAAACTGTTTCAATAACTAATGCTAGTTTGCTCAGATGCTGTTTCATTGGGGAATTATATTAAAAGTAGACGTTATGCTGGATCCACTAGTAAACTTGCATCTTTTACTAAGACTGTAGAAGGCTGTGTTGTAGTACACCATGCTTTCTGTTCTTTTCAAAACAGAAGTATTTTGCAGATCTTTTTGTGCTTCTTCAGCTGCCTTGCACCTTGATTGCAATGGCATGCATGCAAGATCAGATTTACAGTATCTAATTGGTCAAATGCTTGCTATCTTAAGAAATCTGCACTAAGCCAATTCCATGAGGTGTGTTGCTGGGATAGATGCCACTTAAGGTTTTATCTTTATTAATGCAGTTCAGCTTTATAATTCAGATGTCAAAACAAGTATCTATACAAATAAAATCAGCAGAATTGTCTGATAGCACAGAGAATTAAAGTAACAGATCCAGGAATCTCACACTGTTTAAAAATAAAAACAAACAGTTATACTTGGAATAAATGAGGATTCTTCGTAGTTGAATGATTTCAGGTGCCATTCAGTGTTTTGCCATTCAGTTGTATCTTGGGGGTTGCTGTTAACATCTATCAAAAATATTAAATTTGATGTTTTTCAGGGGTGCAAGTGAAAAATGAAATAAGGCAAATTCAGTTCTGTGCAGCAAGAGACAGTTTGACATAGGATTGCAGGAGGAAATGTAATTTGTATTGCCTCTCCTTCTCAGCAGAGAATTTTTTGCTTACAAATGCAAATAATAAAATGCATTTTATCCCCCTTCAGGGCATAAAATTACCCAAATGCTACATAATTGCTTCACTGTATACATCGGTATGAAGTTTTTATGTAATCTCGTATCTCAGTATAATGTTATAAACTAGGAGATAAGAGCCACTGAGAAGAAATGGATTTGTAATTTATAGGAAAGTGTCTATTTTTGTTATATACAGTAAATATTAAATATCATACTAGTTTAATTTCTGTATTTTAGCTAAGAAATTATCTTACTGCAAGTCCATTTAAAATCTTATTTTAATTCATGTTTTAAAAAAATGGAACAGCAAAAGTGCACAGTTTCTGCAGTTCGTGGGGTGCAAAGAATATTCTTGACAATACACTTTGGAATGAGGTTTGTTTCACCTAATCTAGTGCTTTCTTTCACTGTCATAAAAACTTGTCCAACTTGTTTCAAGCATACACGGGGGCAGGATGATTTCAAGTTACACACCTGAAGTTGGAATTTTTAAGTGTACCAATAATTTTCAGTGCTCTTTAATGGAAAGTAATAGGAAGGTCCATCCTGTTGTTGTATTTCAAGAGCTACAGCTGTGATGCCTGTGTTTTGACATCCTCTGTCCCGTCTCCCTATGCTGAGACGTACTGTCTGAAGAACCAAGTATTCCACAAAGCATTAGTTTCAAAGTAAAAGGCCTTAGCTAAACATCTTCACGCAGGATTGGTTAGAAATAAAATACATCACTCTACCATACCTAAGGAGTGGAGAACTTTTATGTGGAAAGGCACCGTGTTGTTTCTTGGAATCTTTACAGGAGTTAGGCTCAGTTTGGATTACACTCAGGTTAAAAGAGGTGTGCTTCCCCAGATGTCATTTGGTCCATGTCAGCATTGCTTGATTCAAATCAGACTCTTAAATAGTCTAGTTAATTTGATTCCTAATTTGTATTTATGCTGCTTTATGTATCCAAAAAGTGTAAAATATTTGCATTTGCAGTTATTTATGAAGTCATGAGTTTATATCTGGGGTTTATGCCACTGTGGGTGGACATTTGAATTCAATTTAAAATTGTCATTTATGTGGCATTAAAAATTCTAAATTAACTGAAGAAAGAAGAGGAATTGTTTAAAAACACATTTAATTTAAAAATTGCTTCTTTTAAGAAAGAAAATAATAGCAATGGTGAGTCAACTTCTTAGCATCACTAAAAAAACCAGTTCTATACAAGTTCCATAAGGGAGAGGGGTACTTAGTTTTATTCAAAAATCCTTAAGGATCTTTAGTTTTCAGTTTCCCTGACTGTAGAGAACCCTGATGAGCTGTTGCAACTAACAGAATTGTTTCAATTTGACATAAATAATACAATAAGTATGCAAGTTATGAACTGTATTGACTTACTTTTAACTTTTAGTTTTACTTGGATAATTTTAACTTTCGTTTACCGAGTGGTGAGTTTTAACCAAGGTTTAGTTACCTGCACATAGGCAAGAACTCAGGTGTGTACAGGTTGTCAGCTGCTAACACAGTGGGTTCCTGCATCAGTCACTTTTTGCAGATAATGTTTCATACATGAGCTCTCCCTGTGACTGGAGCACATAGAATTGAGTTAACTCTACAATGGAAGACCAATATCAGTGCACTGATAATCCTGAAAAAAATAACTAAAATGTTATTTTGTGTGCATGTGTGTCTGTGCACCTTTTCTTCTTTGAACTTAAACATACTTGCTTTTACCCTACTCTTAATCATTTAAATTAAACAAGAAATTGTGCATGAAACATCCAGTGTACGTAAACCTATATAATCATGTTATGTATAATCAAAGAACTTCTCTGAAGATTTTTGCTGCTTTGTAATACTCAGTTTCTTGTGCTTAAGCTGAATCTTTTAAATATTCTCTTGTTCATCTGAGCAACTATTGCAGCGTTTTGATTCCATGGTCATAGATAGGGTTTATATAATCCTGTTATTGCAGCTTCCAGACATCACTCCAGATCTACTGGTGCCCTCTACGCTCCTGATGCATATGGGGCCACAGGTGAAGGATGAGTACACTTTACTGTCATCTGTGCAGTCATCCTGGATTTTTTTTTCCCCACCCACTTGGTTATTCTCATAGTTCAGTTTTAGAAACCATTATTTATATATTAATATGAGTTTTGTGGTTTTAATAACCCAGATAGACGTGTTTATGTTGCTAGATTTTGTCTCCACCTTCACCTTCCAATGTTAATCCTTTTTTTCCATAACAACAATCATTTTATTTTTACTTGCAGAAGAACATTTTTGTCTTTCTTATTTTTAGTATTTGTAGAGCATTCTTTTTGCATGTAGCTTTCTAATCAGCAGTCTCAATAGCCTTCCTATTATATTTGCTTTCCTTTTCAATGAAAACAAAAACCCAAAATGAAGAAGACATTAATTTAAAAAAAAAAAAACAAACCAGAGGTTCTTTCAATTAAAACCATTGTTTTGTAGGGGTTTTCTTCCCATGGAATATCAGAAAAGAATGTTTGTTGATTACTGGTTTGTTCTTACTTTTCACTGTTCCACTATAGACTCCAGAATGAAACTAACCAGTATTTTAGTCACTACGTAATTTACTAAAAATATTAAGCAAATGTTTCTCTTCTGCTTGGGTTTTTCTTAAGTGAGTGTGACATTAATGTCCCAGGTTGCTATTCTGACTGAATTCTTTGTATCTGTTTTTGTTGTTGTTAACAGGTACTGGCTTTGGCATTAGTCAGTCGAGTAGATTGTCAGCATCAGTTAGTGCTATGCGAGTTCTGAACACAGGTTCTGATGTTGAAGAGGCAGTAGCAGATGCTTTGGTAAGAATCTCACACTTGCTTTTTGTAGGTTACAAACTCTTAAAATGTTCGGTACATTAAAGTATGCCAAAAGAACTTGTCATTTCTTATTATATTGGCTTCTTGGTGGGGGGTGGGGAAAAAGAGAAACTGAGCTGCTGGAGCTGCAAGTATGGAATTTTCGTTCCCTACAATAAGTCTGGGTTGCATTGGAAGTTTTTGTGTCTGACAGCATATGAATGTGATGCTGAAGAGAGAAACCAATGGCTGGGCAGGTGTCATGGTTTCTCCCCAGCCCACACCAAGCCCCACATAGCCGCTCACTCCCCCACCAGCAGGATTGGGGAGAGAATCAGCAGGGTAAAAAGCTGGAAAATTCATGGGTTGAGATAAAGACAGTTTAAAGGGGAAAGCAAAAGCCACACATGCAAGCAAAGCAAGACTAGGAATTAATTCACTGCTTCCCAAGGGCAGGCAGGTGTTCAGCCTCTCCAGGAGAGCCGGGGCCCATCATATGTAACGCTGACTTGGGAAGACAAACGACATCACTCCAAGCATCCCCCCCTTCCTCTCTCTTCCCCCCCCCGTTTATATACTGAGCATGGTGTCAAATGGTCTGGAATATCCCTTTGATCGGTTTGTCACCTGTCCTGGCTGTATTTCCTCCCACACCCCCCCTGCCTCCTTGCTAGAGCAGCAGTGTGGAAATCAGAAAAGGCCTTGGCTCTGTGTGAGCCCTGCCCAGTAATAAAAAAAAATCACTATATCATCAGCCCTATGTTCAGCACAAATCCAAAACAAAGCCACATACCAGCTGCTGTGAAGACAATCAACTCTACCCCAGCCAAAACCAGCACAGCAGGCAGCATCTCATAAGATTAATTTTTGTTTTCTTTTGTTTTCAAAATGTTACACTGAAGTTAAAACTGGTCATACCATTCTCTTTCTTAACCTGTATTGTTCTTTAATAGGGTGGGTTTGGTTCCTCTACCTCCCTGCCCGAATTAGCCAAACTGAACATACCATGTGTTTTGCTGTTCTGACATGTCCATCAGAAAGCTGAAATCTTCAGTTTATTTAAAATACTGATGCAATGAATCTGATACATTTTTATCAGTTATTGTACAGTACTTGCTTATCATTAAATTCTTGTAAGTACCTGTTTTCTAGTTATCAGAATGCTTTAAGAAAATTGCTATTGCTTTAAGAAAAAAATTGCTTGGAACGTTAGTAAAAAAACATACAAATGAGAAAGCTAATTATAGCCAGGCATAACTGGATAGGGAAAAAAAAATTCAAAGGAAACAATCTGAAAAACTCTGTCATATCCTTAGTATCAGAATTGATTGATTTCTTGGTTAATATTTTTTTCTTGACACTTGACTTTAAAATTTGTATGCATTCACTGGCGCAGAGATCAGGGTATCTCTGAAATCTTGCCTAAGAGGTCATGGTGAAATAGAGTGGGTTTTCCCCTTCCTGATATTATAAACTTGAAAAAGTTTTCAGCATTGATGGCCATGGAACGTGGAAGTTTTCTGGCTATAATTTGAAAGCCTGTGCCGTAGATTTCTCTACACTGGTGCTTCATTAAGGGTATCTTTAGTCCTGGTAGCAGCCTCCTACCTCACTCAAATTCAGCTGGGCANGTTGAGGAGAAAGTCATGTTTCTAATGACTGTTCTTGAGGCTTGAATGTGTCCTGCTTTGTTGGAGCAAAAGTTTGTTCATAGAAATTAATTTGTATTACCTGGCTGCAAATTACCATGATCCTTCTAGAAATGTTAGAGGAAAACTAATTTGTATATTTTAGGTGGAATCTGGTATTACAAAGAAGGGTGAAGAACCATAGCATTTGATTACTGTAGTATTTGCATGCCTGGTTCCTTGCCATACTCTACAGGTTGTCCTGTACCAATGGCTCCATTTATCTGGAAATCTGGTTATGAGCACCCATGTTGGTGTATCATAGACTGAAGACTCACCTTCATAATGGTGCTTTTAAAAGGTAGAGTGTAGAGTCCTGGCAGATGTAATATAAAAACAAAAAAACATTCCAGATTGTATTACCATTTTTATGATACAGAGATTACTCAACCACAGGGTTCTTGCAGCGATAATGTTGATCTTTGCATAGTTTTGTCTTTTACTTTAGTACAGTCCTTGGCATTTTGGATTCATTTCTTTAAAACCCATTTTTTTCCTTTACGGTGTCTGTTTTCAAAAACGTGTCTTTGTGATTTTTCCCTTCCTTTATTCTCTTACACATGTATGTATCCTCATTCTGCTGACAATAAGCCTGCTTGTTATCTAATGTATTGACTGCTTTGTATTATGATATTCTTTAAGTTATTCCATGGTTAAAAATGAGAACCCTGTGCAAAAGTCAGTGGTTATTAAGGGGAAAACAAACACTTATACTACTGCTTCTTTCAGTATGAAACTGAATTTTTACCTGCTAGCTTCAGCTCCAAAATTTGAATGGCAAGAGCTATTTTGCAGACATGTGTGTTTTTCCTTTTATGGTAAATAGCTTTTTTATTTTCCTCTGGCTGTTGGCATGCTGCATTTTGTTTTGTTGGCTTGTTCTTGGTTTTAAGGGATTTGGGATTTTGCATTATGTAATTAATTTTTTTGTAGAACATTGCTGTAGTAATTGTTGCACTGACAAAATTTAGATACTGAAGTTAGAGAAGTTGATGAGAAAATAAAGTTTAAGTGAAGGTTTCATACTTCGATAACAATTGACTGCCTGTGTTAAGTCTTCATGCTCAGATATCTCTGACACAAAGATTTTGGCAGAAGTCTTTGTGACCAAGCAGCAGATGATAGATAATATTTCTGTGGAAGACAGTAGCAAACTACTTCTTGTCAATGTGTGATATGCTCATTAGACACAGAGAGCTAAGAACAATATCTGCAGTAAATCTATGTGTTGTCCAGTGGCAGGGAGTTTACTAGCCACAATGCTGCTGTGCCTTACCTTCCTGTTCTCAATTTCTGTTTCTTCTCAATAATTTGCTGCTAACAGCTCTTAGGAGACATACGGACTAAGGTATAGAAACTATTTTTCTTCTTTAATAGTTTGATATTTTGCTATTAACATATTTGATACAAAGTACGTTAAAATGATGTAATATGTGGATTTAGACCTGATTGTTATATTCTGTAGCATATATAAAGTGAAATAACTAACTTTAAATCCAGTGTCTTTATGTCGTCCTGTCTTGCAATTTTATGGGTTTAACCTGACATTAAACATTTTGTTAAATGTATGTCTTCTCTGCATTTGCTTTGCTTTTATATTTGGGATACTATGCAAGCCATACTTTAAAATACCTTTATTAACTTGGTTTGACCTACTGGATAGTTGGAGCCGTTTGTTCTCTGCAGCAAGTAGGGGTCACCCCAGTTATTTGAACTGTTGGTCTTTCTGTGGATTATGGGTATGTTACTGTCTCTATGGACGTCGGTGCTCACATGTGGTGTTTCTGTGCAATAGAAGAAGCCTGTGCGAAGAAGATACGAGTCCTATGGGATGTACTCAGATGATGATGCCAACAGTGATGCTTCAAGTGCCTGTTCAGAAAGGTCCTATAGCTCTAGGAATGGAAGCATACCAACATACATGAGACAGACTGAGGATGTGGCTGAAGTCCTGAACCGCTGTGCCAGCACCAACTGGTCAGAGAGAAAAGAAGGCCTTCTGGGCCTGCAAAACCTATTAAAGAACCAGAGAACTTTAAGGTAAGGAGATGTGTTGGTAAAGAAAACATTTTATTTTGAAATTGTTGAGAGGCAAGGAGAGAGGGAAAGGAGGGTGTGTTCTTGTGAGAGGAAGATGAGGGAAGGAAAGCTTTTCTCACTTCTCGCTAATAGTGTATATTTATACACTAACGTATGTAGTGACTTTGAGAGTTACTGCAATACAAAAGATTCCTAAAGTGCTTGCATATAGTATTGGTGGAAGGCCTTTATTTTATTTATTTATCTTGTAATTGGATTTTTTTTTGTATTATTATAATTGGGGGTTTATTTGTTCAGAAGAACCTGCTACTCTCTACTAAGAATACCTTTTTCTTTATCTGCTCTATTAAAAATAGTTGGGAATGGTATAATGTATGAGGCAGTTTATAGAGATGCTTCTAGGTTAAAAGTAATTTTAGACAAAATCTACTACATATTTATACATGTCTTGAAATGCTTTTCTCTACTTAATTTACTAGATTATTTGATTCAATATTTACAGTTGATTTTGCTGATTGCTCTGCATTAGTGTTCTAGTAGTACTAGCAAGGGAATTGACTAATGTGTTGTTGTCACTTTGACAGTCGTGTTGAGTTGAAAAGGTTGTGTGAAATCTTCACAAGAATGTTTGCTGATCCTCACAGTAAGGTATGTTTACATTTTTCCTGTTTTCAGTAAATGTTTGAAAATATGTATTAATAGAAAGGCAGTTGTGGTAAATTATGTTCATGATATTTGCATATGTAGTCGTTGATAAGCCTAAGTTGTTAATGGTACCTCTTTTCAATTCATTCAATTTGCAATTTTGAACAAGATAATTTTTCACCATTTTCTGCAGGATCATTGAAATAAAGTAAATACTAGCGTCAAATAAAATATGTGGAAGTAGTTCAGCAGTTTGTGCTCAGAATTTGCATTTTTAAGTCGTGTTGTTTACCCTGGCCACTTCAACATGAGTAAAAGTTTTCTCAGTTGGAAACAAAAGGCAGTAATTTAAGTTATAAAGAAAGGGGTCTGACTAAATCATACATAGTCTGATGAACTATGCCACATGTGCACTCACTCATTTGCCAGGGTATTTTGCATTATCATAGCTTATGTTGTCTTCCTTGAATTTCATAAATAGTACTGGTAGTTGAGACTGGTGAATGATTTTTACATCATTGTTAGTATTCAATAAGGAGACTATACTTTGGTATAAAAGAGAAAATGCAATGTTTTATTCAGTTTTACCTAGGTAAAGACTCAGTACGGACAATATAACAAGGAGAATAATCTTTGTTTTCTAAGGCCATTAAAATCTTTTTAACTGAGTTACTTCACTTGATAGTACTTTTACCATTTTTGTGGGAGGTGGGTTACTAGTACAGCTTGATGTATGTTGCAATTTCTCATAGCAGGACTGCAGCTAAGTAATAAGCCTAATAAATGGTATCATGTGAAAAAAACGCGACAAAACAAAAAGACATGTCACCTCATATTTTATTAGAATTATAGGCTTGTTTGGAAGAAACCTTAGCTTTTATGTTGAGTATAAGATGTTCCATTTTGTATCCATATTTCAGAATTGATAAAATAATAACCCTGATAAATTCAGAGCAAAGTATTATTTGAAAAGTATTGGCTTTTCCGAGCAGAATTCTGAAAAACTACTTCAATTATGCAATAAATTTTATATGTTTTTAAGTCTTCCTTATTGCTTCTATGGAAAATTAAATTCAGAGTAATGAGAAGTCTAGTCAAGTTAACTTAGTGTTTTATCTGTCCTTATTTTTCCTGCTGGAAAAAGCAACTTTGCTGCTATCTCTGACACCATGTATTTTGGAAAAAAAATTGCATTTTAGACAGCAGTATGATATTAAAGTTACATACTGCAGAATTCCAGGAGAAAAGACTAAACCAAGCAGTTAAAGAGAAGAAAACATTCCCAAAAGAGAAGTTGAAGAAGGGCAAAGAAAACTAAATGTTGAAATACTATTTTTAAATGAAGTAATGACTAAATTGTGAATAGCAGCTTGGTTTAATTCTGCTTCTTCTGTGTTGATTAGTGTTGCAGCAATGCATGTATCACAACTGCCCTGGAGATTTCTTCTGTCGTGCAGAAGCCAGGGAAGGATAATGGAAGTGTTCCAAAATTCAGTTGTATGTGTCAGAAGAGGATTTTACCTTTTCATTAAGCCTTTAGGAATGTTACATTGAGTTTTCTAGTTGATTGTTTTGTTTTGTTTACTGGTCATTCTGACATAACATTACTTTGAGTTTGAAAATTGGGCCTGTGTTACAATACGTGTGGTACTCTTGTTCCAGTCACTGAAACCTTGTCTGCTTTTTGGGGTTGCAAAACTGTTAATAGTTATCAATATATTATCAGGACGATCCTTTAAATATTAAGAGTTTGTGAGCTGTGATTTTTTCCTCACACACATACAGCTACATAAATTTCATCTTAGACTCTGCTTGGGTGTCTGTAGGAATTATTCTGTCATCACTTTTGTGTTGTTTTGGTTTTTTTAAGGTTTACTTTAACGTGATAGCTGGATGTAGGGATTTACATAGAAAAAGAGATTAATAACATTTGGAGGAGAAAATGGGAGAATGATTTGGACGTGCCAAGTGGTTATTTTAAAAAATACCTTCAATATCCCAATAAAATTACTAAATTTATCGTAAATGTTTTGAAATACCTTTTTTGTTTTATTTTGTTTTATATTCCATACAGGAACTTTGTATTGATCGCCACTAATTTGTGTGTTTTTATCTTTTTCCCTTTTTTGTTGTTTTTTTTTTGTTTTGTTTTGGTTTTGTTTCATTTTGCATGCTGTCCCCTGTGTTGGAACTCTCTTTAGAGAGTAAGTTGGTTCAATATCTGTTGGAAGCCTAACCTTACTTGCATGAATGTGCAATTAACCCTTTTTCTCTGTTTTTCTTCCCCAAAGAGTTCATGCAGTGTCAAGCCTTTTGCAATCATAAAATGCTATATACAATTAGTAAACTGTGTGCTAAATTTTCGAGATGTGCTTTATCTACTAATTAACTGACATTGTTTGGTTATGCATTCCTGCTTTATATTGTGGTGGTTGGCACATCTGAAATAATTCACTTCAAATGTAGATCACTTATAATTGTTTTCATATCTATTTATGTTTTCCGCTATCAAATTATTAAAAACTTCAGCTTTAGATGGTTAATTTCAGAATTTTAATTTACATCATAAAAATGAAAACTGCAGTTCTTGCAGTATCCACATACATTGTTCAACATACAGGTGGCTGAGTTCCATTTTCCATTCCAAATTCATCCTTTACCTTAAATGCTTTTTCAACTTTCTGAAATTGTTTGTGCTTTGGTATAAGACAAAATGGTATTAGTTTGTTTTTTGGGGGGGTGGGGAGGGGGGTGTTTGTTTTTTGCATTTTTTTAATAAAATGACTCAATTTATTTGAGTTTGCTCCAGACGTTCACTATGGGAAACCTAAAAACAAACGAAGTGTGAAAACAAAGCTGAGTCCTCAGCTAGGTTTCTTTTTAAACATCAACACAGGATCTTTAGAATACTTCTGCCACAGTGATAATTCACTTCATAATGATGTCAAACCACTTTGCATGTTTGAAGTGTTGTAAGTAGTCCCCATTACTTCATCAAATAAGAAGTTGTAACCAGTTTGTTCAGCCTGCATGTTTTAATGGAGAAGACGTGTGTCAGTGTCTGCCAACTCAAAGAAACAGGTACAGGTTTAAATTCTACTGAGCTGTCTAGTTTAATTTGAAGGATTTTGAATACAGTTATGAGATCCCCAAGTGTAATCTTTATAACACCAGATTTTTTTTTTTTTTGTTTCTTTCTTTCTTGCCAAACTGCAGTGTCCTTTCCCTTATTTTAGGGCTGTGAAATCCAAAGACTGTCATATTGCAATACAGAAAGTACTTACTGCTTTGGTTTACTTCTGTCTTATAATTGTGCCTGCTGCTTTGTGCATCCACAAAGTGATGCATTGTTTCAGTTTAGCCTAATACAGAAGATGTCTCTAATCCCAAGCATAAAAATTGCATCCTGCTACTGGTGTGGTAATATGTTTAAAGCTCAGACTGAATACAGATTTACACAGATAGCACAGGAGTTGGCAATTTTTTTTATATACAACTTTTAGTGTAGTTTGCCCCTAAAGAGAGGTTAGTTAAAGTAACTAATCCTGATGGGCTTTATATTGAGTAGGATTTGTATTGTTTTGTTTCTAATGTGGATTTTCAGTGTTTAAGATGTCTACTAAAGGATTCTCCCTAATCTTTAGTAGATCCTGAGAGAATCACAGAATACATGATGAGAAGGGAACCTCGAGGATTTTCTGGTCCAACTTTTCTTGATAAAAAGAATCTGAATGTATTTTTTATTTCTAGTGTCAATTTTGAGGCACTTCTTTAAAAGATACTTGTATGGATTTTTTCCACTTTATGGTGTGAATTTGCATACCCTGACTTGATTATCAACATGAAATGAGATGGACTTTCCTCAGCAAAGGAGGCATGCAGCAGCACGTACTAGCTCGTCCATGCTTGGGGCAGTGCTGTGGAAGAAAGTCCACTTCCATGGACTCATTTCTGCAGCCACGTGAAGTATGATCACAGTTTGGGATCATGCTCTCTCACAGACAGTAGCAGAATTTTGCTCTGTAACAAGCCAGGTCCGCTGCCGGAGGATGTGGGGTTCCAGCCCTTCCTCTAGAGCAGCGATTTCTGACCGTATACCCATGTCATAAATACTCAGGAGGCGCTATCACCCTGCCCCACTTTGCATCACAGCAGTACTTCTGCTTCTGTGCCCAACTCTGTGCTGGAGATGGAGTGTGTATCAGCTGTGAAGGTAGCATGTGCAGCCCAAACACCTATTTTTCTTGTCAGGGAAACAGGAAGCCCTTGGACCACACTTGTATGGAGCATATATATCCTGATTTCACTGTAAGTCTTGGAAAAAACCCTTAAAATTAGTGACATATACTAAAAGAGCTCTTTAAACCAGGTTACCTATTTGTCATGCCCTCCTTTACCACTTCCCTCCAAAAAGTCCTCCTTCCTGGTGTGAATGCTGAGGTTACTGTAAATACAAAAATATATGCTTTTGTTGGGGTTTTTTTGTTTGTTTTTGGGTTTGTTTTCTAACTAGTGCAATCTTTTCAACATTATTTGTTGAAAAGAACACAACAGATACCATGTTTTTGAAAAGACAAAGGTACTTCTCTATTTTAAAACACCTACCAGTCTGAAATGTATTGTGGCTTTTTCCCTACTCTGGTGAATAATTTTGTGTTGGGATACCCGCAATAGAAGAAGACTCCTGTTCTGTTCCACCAATACTTTATGCAAAGGAATTGGCCAGCTTTCATGATTTTGCAGTATTCAGTAACACAGCAGATACTTACAATTAATATTTTGCTAAAGAATGGTAGCAGCTTTTTTTGTTTTAAAGAGAAAGTCTTTTGGTAGTCTTTGAGGAATATGTCAAATCAACTTAATGATAAAGCTTGAAAGGGTAAAAAATGAAGTTTTACTGGAAAAATTGAGGTTGCGCCAGCCATCACAGTAAGCATTTCTTTTCTTGACAAAATTGCATGGAATACCTAATTGTGAAACTTCTGCAGAAGTCGACTAACATTTCCAATATACTTGTATCCAAATCCAATGAAAAAGCAAGGCAGATTTCTTTTCCTTTATTTTTTTTTTTCCTGCTTGGCTGCAAAACACTGCCTTTCTCTGCCCTTGATTCCCTTACTGCTTTCTTCTTTGTAAGTTTGGCATACGTCAGTGTCATTTCCTCTTTTGCCCCATCCTACCCTCTTTCCATCTTCTTCTGCCTTTTAGGTGTTTAGTATGTTTTTGGAGACACTGGTCGACTTCATCCAGGTCCATAAAGAAGATTTGCAGGACTGGCTGTTTGTACTTCTGACACAGCTGTTGAAAAAAATGGGTGCTGATTTGCTTGGATCTGTACAAGCAAAAGTTCAGAAGGCGCTTGATGTCACAAGGTAATGAGTTCTTAAAAAGTAACAACTATTTAGTTGTTAATGATGGAAGAAATTAATTGTTAGTAGTGAAAGAAAGTTGTTAATAACAAGAGAAAAAAATTCCAAGCCCTTAATGCTACTTCCAGGGTTTTGGTTTTTCTTTTTTTATGGTGTGTTGTATGATTCTTGGAAAAATACAGAGCTCATAACAGATCATGGAACTTCAATCAACCTCCGTGCTTAAGCATCTTGGTTTCCTAAATGATCCTCTGTTAAAAGGGGCTGAATCCTCAATGCTGAACAATTGATATGATAATACTTACCTGGTTCCAAAATGTGCATCTGAGCCACGTATGATTGTTGTCTTGCCTTGTGTTCAGTGATGTAGAAATTGTATTTAAACTTCTTTATTTTGTTGAAAAAAGTCTTATTGGAATATTCGTCTGTGTCAGCATAACATTTAAGGAGTTATGCAATAGTGGATTTGCTTACTGTCATCCCTCTGTTCTCCCCAGACTTCCCCAAGAGCCTGATTCCAAAATGATCTCCGTGATTTTGGGGGACCGTCAGAGATGCCTTTCCCTGGCTGACTTTATTTCCAAATGAAAGCTGGGTTGGAAGGGCTTTGGGGCCTATTATGGTGCTCCATTCTCTGAAGTACAGGACAGTCTAAGCAGTCTAAGGCCTCTGCTGAATCCATTCATGTGCCAGATGGGCTGGGAAATCTGGGGGAGGGTGCAGGGTGTTTTGCTAGAGACAGGAAATGTTTCTGAAAGGTCAGATACAGTATCAACAAAACCAGTAACATTTTCTTTTAGAAGTACTAATGCTTTGCTTTACTCCAAAGAGTTAGGGCTTACTTAGTGCTTCTCAAAAGGTATTGAAAGAAAATTTCATGTGACTTAACATCATTTTGTTTGTTTACAGGGAATCTTTTCCAAATGACCTCCAGTTCAGTATTTTAATGAGATTTACTGTTGACCAGACCCAAACACCTAGCCTGAAGGTAAGACCTTTCAGGCTTGCTTTGCAAACAGTAGTCTTCATTGGTAGACATTTGCTTCTCTTAATATTTGAGATGTGATTGGGTTTTTTTGTTTTGTTTAAAAATAAAGAAAAAGAAAGGTTTTCAATTAGTGGATTTTGTTTTTGTAAACTTTCAGACAGTCAAGCCAGCACTACAGGACCAGCTTCGCTCTTTTTGGAGCTCAAAGGTTTTTGTCTGAATTATTGTCTTAATTCTTAACCCTATGTGAAACTCTTACAGTGTTTCCAATAATTTTTATTTTAATGCATTCATATGCTGCTACTAACCTTTGCAAGAAACTTTAAGCATGCAGATGTTCAGTTTTAAACATGACAATAGTATGAAAATGTTTGCTGCAAGAGAGATCTAATAAAACCACGTGTATGGTAAAAATGAGCAACAAAAATGTGGCTGCCTAACATCAAGCTGGTTATGCGAACTCACTCTATCAAGTCTTCTCTAATTTTATGTTTGTGATTTCCCAATCTTTTTTCCCCAGTTCATATAGATATTTATTTTCCTGTGTTCGGCCTGATAGGTCTCAAGATATTTTAGATCATTCTAACATTAATATGAAATTGAGTTACTATATTAAAAATCAGCTCCCTCTCTGGTAAACTTTGGTTTTCCAAAAGCAGTGTGTAGCTTTATAATTACACACACTTTTGCATAAGGATCTATAGTCCACAGACCTGCCAGCATAACTGATAAGTAAAAATGTATTCTGTAATATATTTGCGGTTCTAAAGAGAGTTGATTGTAGTATACATGCATCAAATCTTAAAATTTATAAGCGATGTGAAAGGGGAAATAACAAGCATAGTGATAACTGGCATTTTCTGCTCTATCCTGCACGAAACATTTTTACACAGTTTGATACTTCACAAGAATATGACTTTCCCCAAGTTATGTTGAACCTGAAGTCACATGAATATGCCTTTTTTGTCTACGATACAGTAAAACTGACTTTTTTAAACTTTTGAGGACAGTTGATACGTTGACCACTGTTGCTTCGTAGAGCTGTGTTAAAAAGGGACTGCTGTCATTTTTTGAAGACAGCAAATGAGGTAGTAAAAAATCAGTTTGTTGTTTAAATGAATCCTTGGGAAAAATTGAGCTTGGTTTTACTTCACTTGGTTTTCCTCCCCAGGAAGGTCGATTTCATGATTGAGATATTGTGGTGTTTTTCCGTGCAGTAGTATAGCTAGTAAAGGTGTATCGAACATGTTTCAAAGTGGAGAGTGTTGATGGAGAACCAGACGTGGATTCATACTAGGCTGAGGTGGGGCTAAGTTCAGGATTATTCACTATATGGCCTAGAAGGAATTAAGAAATGCCTCTAGGTGTTCGAAGTGTTACAGCTCCTAACAGCAATTTTTTGAAAGTGTTACATTAAACATACTTATTTCCTGAACAGTGAAACATAGTGGTGTCATAATGGTTTCACTTGGTAATCTGGAAATCGTACTTGGAAAGGCATATGGCCAAAGGTCTTTTGCTGCAGTGATGTTCGTGGCTTATTTTTGCCTTGGAAAGAATCTAGCAAACAGTGTGGGTGTTACTGCTTTTGTTGATATGGATGTGCATAAAGATGAAAGCCTCCAGCTGTTGCTTGCTGTGTAACTTCAGAGAAGCTGAGCTATAACAGCTGCTTTGAAAATGAAGTATTCATTATTAATCCACATGTGTGCTAGTGTATCTTGAATTTTTAATAGCTTGCAAGTTTCATGAACAAGAGAAATTTCTAAATAGCTTTGCTCAGAACAACTGTACTACAATGAAAGATACCCCTTGAACTCTTTTTTTGTCTCTGGTTATGAAGGACATAGGTGTCTCCCTCCTAGTAGGTAAATCTGGTTCACTGTGATTATTACTGGAAATAATAGCACCCAAGTCAAATAAGTGGCCTGAATAAATGTTCACCACTCTTGTTGACAGGTTGGGTGACAGACCTCTGGGGCAGCAGGAGCTGAGGATATAAATATTATACAGGCATAGTGGCCCTTTGCCCAGAACTGTGCAGTTGTGCATTAGTGTATAAACTAGATGCAGTCTGAGATATACACAACAGGGATTCTGCATAAGGAGTAGAGCAAGTTAGTGGAGTAAATATGATAAAGCTTTGATAAATGAGGGAGTACAGCAGCTTTCCTCCCCTCCTGGTAAATCCCTGTCTCTATCTTCTAAATATCTTCAAACAAAGTGAACATGTGACCCTTTCTAAGTCTCTTATAGAAATTCCATTACCTACCTTTTTAGTATTTAATGAGAAGATTCCTGTGGCTTATTCCCAAGGACAGTGACTGCTCAACTGATGTTTTATAGAAAAGTGCTGAATGTTAAGTACCTAACTACTAGTAGGAACTAGTAAGAACTGATTATTGGTTCATCAAATGGTACTAATTTTTCATTTTAGTACTTGAAAAAAGTTCTTAATAATTCTTAATATTTTCCTTTTCTCTGTTTTAAATATAAGCTACTTCATATGCAATGATTTATGTGTCTTTTAGTTGCTAGCAGTGAAATGTAAGCTTCTGTGAATATTTGATTGTCTGTGGAGTAATTCCTTTCTTAAAATCTTTTATCCATTTGTAAATTTATTTATTGTAAAAAGTTTTATATCAATGCTGAAAAAATGTCTAGTTTAATCTTTATTTTAGGGAATGAACACTCTACTCTGTGAGCATACTTGTTCCTGTAGCACACCATTTCTATTGTCCACCTGACTCTGTTTCTCTTTGCAGGTCAAAGTGGCAATTCTAAAATACATAGAAACTCTTGCGCAACAGATGGATCCAGGAGATTTTGTTAACTCAAGTGAAACAAGGTTAGCAGTGTCTCGAATTATCACCTGGACCACAGAACCTAAAAGCTCAGATGTTAGGAAGGTATGTTTGTTAATGTATCCTTAGCATTGCAGTACATTCCAAGTGTCTTGGCAAATTAGAGATATTTCTTGCCTAAACAAATAGAAATTGCTTTAGAACCAAGCTTATTCTTTCATAGAGAAAGGATAATTTTATATCCTTTTTAGTAAACACACTTAATATTTCTGCATGAATTATCAAAAGTGGAAAAGTAAATATTTGGACAAAAATTAAGAATATTTAAGTAAAAATTTTTAATTAACCCATCTTGAAATTCTCCATTACGGTTGTGTTTTCATGTGTGTTAATACATTGAGATTATGGTTCATAATACAAGGAATAACTTTGTCTCAAGCACTGTCTTGTATTAAAATCTCCTTAGTGGCCATTTTCTGTAGAGTTTTAATATGGCTTCAGAGACCACCCTCTGTGATACTAATTGCACATTTGTAACCGGAGTGAGGGGTAGCAAAGTTGGTCTGATCTCTGTTGGATTTTCTCAAGTCCTCCGTGTTTAACAAAAGATAGGTAAATAGCTGTTGAACATTTGACAAAAGAAAGTTTGTGCTTTAATAAGGTGGTTCTTGTAATGCTGCCATTTCAGTGCAAACCTCCCTTTTCCACATAATGTTGTGAAGTGAAAATTAATATTTGTGAGCTACATAGATCTAAATTTACTAGTAATGCATGCTTTGGAAAGTGTTTCTAAATAGTACTTCAGCTTACAGAAAGCAAAAATCATCTAATTTTTTTTTTGCTATTTAATGGAATTGAGTTTTATTCCAATAGTCACCAGCCATTCTTTTGTAGCTGCCATTGTCAGCGTGTTAACACTTTTTGAATGCTAAATAACCATACTAACTTTGTGGCTCATCAGTGCAAGTGTCTTTGACACAGAGAACTAAAGGTAAAAAAAATT
Source organism: Grallaria varia (assembly GCA_013396735.1). NCBI lineage: Eukaryota > Metazoa > Chordata > Aves > Passeriformes > Formicariidae > Grallaria > Grallaria varia. The sequence continues at coordinate 96,041 of VWZG01002637.1, read as the reverse complement.
TGCATGACTTCTTGGTATGTAGAACGTTTGTATTTAATGAAAAAGACCAGTTGAGTTTATACTGGGGATAATGTTTCAGACTTTCACTTCTTGTATAACTTCGTGAGTATGAGAAAGCAGTAATAAATTATATCCAACGGACTTTTCTTGCCTGGTATCGTATTCTAGTGACATATAAAAGACCATAAAATAGGAGGAGAATTGAAGCAGCACTATCTTCTAAATCAGTGAAGTTTTAGTACTAAGACACGTGGCAAGCTGCCTTATCTGATGGTTCATATATCTAATAAGCATTTTAATGTCAGTAAGTAACTGAATCATAGAAAGAATTGCCAGTGAGTTTAATCATCTGGAACACTTGAATTATACAAGTTTTCTTATTTTAGTTTTTTCTTTCCATAACACAACACTCAGAGGCAATTAAGTGCCAAAATCCTTTAATAACTCTTGAAAAGAAAATTTTACCAATAAGTCAAAATAATTATTCTGATGATTCAAAATGTTTCATTTTCTTAATAGGCTTCTCAACCTGCTATCACAGGCTTTTTAATTTTACTTAGCTTAAGAGGCTTTATTGCATTTTGTATGATTGCTTGAAATTAAAAGTTTTTTCCAAGTACTTCTGTGTAATTCATAGGTTTGTTTTTTTCTTAGTAATAACATTTCCAGTGCCAAGTATTATGAAAAATCTTAGTTTATCAATCTGAAGTTGGGCACTCTTGATGTAGTTCAGTGACATGGGACTTCTTGCTGGAAGGTAAAAGTGTCTTTCAGAACAATTCTAAGATTAGAATGCTTCTAGAAGGAGTTAAATTCTTCTTGGAGTTCTTCTTAGAAGAAAACAAACATGAGGAAATACTTCTTACTGCAGTCTTTTAAAGATGATCTCTGGATGACGGAACTTAAATCTTAAGAGCTTATGCTGAGAAGAAAAAATTCCCAGTATTCTCAAATGCAGGGTTTCTTGGTTGAGGAAGAAAGAGAGAAAATAGGTAATTGCATAGGTGAAAAGCTTCTGTGAGTCGGTATCAGTTTTGATACTTTGGACAGAGCTTCATTTTGGGCAGACTTGATGATATCGGTTTCTTTCCTGATATGACCCTGGACTGTCCATTGTGTTCATTTATTAGCAACTTAAATAGGCACAGTATTACGGAATGGAGACTGGATAACAGGACAGAAAAAGGGAAGTGGTAATTCCCAAAACTTTGCTCAGTGGCTGGATTTGTTTTCATTTTGTTTTGTGTCAATTTTGATTAAAAAACTAACCATAAGAAATTACAAGGACAAGGGAAACGCCAAAGACAGATTGCAGAGAGCATTCAGAGCGATCACTTGAAGGGAAAGCTGTCAGATGGAGAAGGAAATAAAAGTTAAAGAAAACAGCCAGTCACGAGTATGCAAAGATAACTTACAGCAATCTGACATGCTCGGATTTTTGTCCTTAAACTTAATACTGAGATGTGTGCAGGTATGTGTGTGCTTTCTACTTTTAATTAAAAAATGCTACAGTTCATTGGTCTGGAAGCAAAAGGAGGGAAATAAACATCTGAAGGAATTTTTTTAACTACTTGCTTGGAGTATATTGCTGCTTAATCAGGCTGCCTGTTGTTGTGTCTCTCATGAGGCACTGGTTCTCTCCAGTGCATTGCAGACCTTGATGGTGAGCTGTATAAACCACAAGTAGTTGGTTAATTTTACAAGCAGGGATTCTTAAGACAAAGAAGCTGTTAATTCTGGAGAACTTTCTCTAGCTCTTCTTTGCACCTGTTAGTTTACTTATGATGTTGACAGGTTTGTTACACTATCCAGTGGATCTTCATCAAACTGTAAAAACTACTAAGTCATGCAGTCAACATTCCTTCACTAAAAAGAATACAACCATTGTGTATTTTACTGTGTTTCTTTGTTAGTAAAGAGCAATTTTTTTTTTTCAGGTAAAAAACCCCCTGTATGTAGTAAAATTTGCTGTAGGAGGAAGATGGTGTTGAAGATGAACAGATAAAATCGAGGGTGTGGGAGGTGACATCCAGTAGACTACTTAATCCAGTACTTAAGTTTCTATCTTCAGAACATGTAGACAGCTAAATGTTTGCCTATCTTTTAAAAACATAAAAGGAAGCAGAGTGGGAAGTGGAAGCAAGGTTAACTAACTAGCTTGGCTGTAGGATAAGTTATAAAGAGTATCCAGTGCCATGATCACTACTGTCTCATCCCAAATTAGGGTATCTTGTTTGTTTGGGTGTTTTTAATTTCTAGAATGGTAACTGTTCATTTTCAAGCTAGTGTTGATTGTCAGTCGTCTGTAATTGCCACTTTCAGAATTCACAAGAAGGGGTCACAGGCTTGTTCCTGCCTAGCGTGTTCTACTTCTCCCTTCAAATTTGGTTGACTTCCAAAACCCTTTAAAAGCCATTTTGAAAATTCCTTCAGCATTTGTATTTACAGAGTAGAGATCTGGGTTAGGGGGATTAAAAAGCCCAATTCTGAAAGACTGCTTGTTAAAATGATCATTGTATGCCTGAATTCATCAAAATCATAACTTTCAGCTTACCAGTAAACATTAATTGCCTTGACTCACATCTGTTAACATCTTTATTCAAGCTTGATCGAGACTTGCATCCTGTTTTGTGATTACTGCTCATTAAACGTTTCTTGATGATAAATTACTTGGAAACTCTAATGTCTTCAATTTGTATTTTCTTCTTGTAGGCTGCACAGTCAGTGCTGATTTCCCTTTTTGAACTCAACACTCCAGAGTTTACAATGCTATTGGGTGCTTTACCAAAAACATTTCAGGATGGAGCCACAAAGCTTCTCCATAATCATCTCCGGAATACAGGCAACAGTGGTCAGGTATCTATGTCTCTGTTACTATTCTTTCTTTTACGTTCTGATTTCAAAGTTATAAAAGATTGAAGCTACTAGTTAGCCAATCCAAGAGATTAAATAGAAGCTCTTTAAAAGTTTCTGAGCACTAGAAAATAAATAATAAATAAAAAGGGAAGCGTAAGTTCTACTATCTCTCACCTCTCCTCCTCCTCCAGGGATCTGTGGGAAGTCCTTTAACAAGACCTACTCCACGCTCCCCAGCAAGTTGGTCAAGTCCTCTCACTTCCCCAACCAATACATCACAGAACACTTTGTCACCAAGGTAATGTAGGCTGGTGGTGTTACAATTCTGCATCTGAGGTTTCATTGCATGTTATCCAAAGCTGTAACCCCAAAGCATGGAGAAAACTTTGCATAAAATGACAGTTGCTCAAAAATAATCACCCTTCCTCCATAGAATGGCAGAACATTGAACTGATAGTAGACTGACAAGTGCCAAAGCTGCCTGAGGTGGGATAGGGCTGTGAATTTTGGAATGCAAATGGATTAGCAAGAGAAGGAATGGAAGTGTTCATCTCTAACGTTAGAATGTGTCAGCTGAGTCTCATGGTTAAACTCCAGTCGACCACTAAGCACCACATAGCCACTCACTCCCCCTGTGGCAGGATAGGAGAGAAAATCAGAATATGAAAGTGAGAAAACTAATACAATTTAACAGGTAAAACAAAAGCTGTTTGTGTGAGCACGGCCCAACAAGGAATTCATTCACCACTTCCCATGATGGGCAGGTGTTCAGCTGTCCCCAGGAAAGCAGAATCCTGTCACTCGTAATGGTGACTTGGGAAGACAAGTGCCATCACTCTAAACAATTCTTCCCTTCCTCCTTCTTACCTCTGCTCTATGTGCTGAGCATGACTCCATATGGTATGGAATATCCCTTTGGCCAGCTGGGGTCAGCTGTCCTGGTTGTGGCCCCTCCCAGTTTCCTGTGTACCCCCAGCCCACTCAGTGGCAGGGCTGTGTGAGGAGCAGTAAAGGCCTTGGCTCTGTGTAAGCAGTAACTAAAATATCCCTGAATTACCAGCCCTGTTTTCAGCCCAAATCCAAGCATAGCCCCTTACCAGCTGCTATGAAGAAAATTAAGTCTGTCTCAGCCAAAACCAGCACACTGGGTCATCAAACCAGACTTAATATTGTGGAGAATAAGGAAGTAATAGTTGGTAAATGTTTTTTTGTGGTATCACTGTTGCCACTGAATTGGACTTTGTAATTTTGCTTTTGCCAGTCAACTTCCTGTTGAGTTTTAGGACTTCTTTCAGGGAGAGAATGGTATAAAAATTCCCTTTGTTTCATATTCAGCAGAGTAAAATAGAGCAAAAGAAGTTTGTTTCTTCAGGCAGATGCTGCTCCGTAATATAGCCTTTCCCTTGACTGCTTCCTCTTAGTGCTTTCTGTGTCAGTGGCAAGTGCACCTGCTAAGTCGGACCATAATACAGTTGTCTATTGTGGAGAACCAGCTTGCTTTCTTAATGTGTTTAATGAAAAATAATAATTCTGTTAATATTTCTTGAGTCTTTTTAGTTGCCTGCTAATGTGATTTTAAAATACATGGTCACAAAATGAATCTATCTTAATTTGTATGTCCTTCTCTGTGGCCCACAGTGCATTTGACTATGACACTGAAAATATGAATTCTGAAGATATTTACAGCTCTCTTCGTGGAGTCACTGAAGCCATTCAGAATTTCAGTTTTCGTAGTCAGGAAGATATGAATGAGCCTGTAAAACGAGAAGCTAAAAAAGATGATGGCGATTCGGTGAGCATTCAAACTCATGCATCTTGGTATCAGCAAACTAAGCCAATGTCTGATTGATAGCAGATGATAAAGCATCTGTTTCAGGGGGTTTATATATAATGACTTCTGAAATTGGATGTTTCTTTGGAATTGAACTTTCGAGCTTTAGAAGAGTACATTCCCAGTCTTGAACCACATTTTGAAAATGTAAATGCTAATTATAAGTAGCACTGCCCTTTTGTTTATTTTAAAATGTTAATAGATTAAAAATGGATGATCTTGCAAAACAGCTGAAGTTGAGTTTTTGAGATGCTTGCACCCTAATATATGTTTTTCTAAAGGTTTTATTTTATTTTATACAAAACCTGTGTGGGTTTCAGGGCTACATGCAGCATTTAAAAATTCTCATTCTGTGGAACTTTGGCTTTTAGACTCGTTAAGCTTGCCAAATATGTATATGCTTAATCACATTTTTAATTACTTTGCAGCAAACTTGCGAGATGAAATACTGACGTCTCCTTCTAGTTAACGATTTTTTTTTGACCGTGTATGCTTTCCTTTTTTTGATTTTTTTGTTTGTTATTTTTGAGAAAAGCAAAGTTTAGGAAACTTCTTATTTGGAGGCTAATTTGAAATTTGTAAGTTATGGCTACATAAGTGAGTTAGTAATGTAGTCAGTTAAAAGGTATAAGTGCGCGTTTCATATGTTCACGTGATATTTCTTCTGCAGATTTGCAGTGCTTCTGGAATAGTAGACATGCGAGCAGGAAGTGGTATGAACGATACAGGTCGAACAGCCCTGGATAACAAGACCTCATTACTCAACACAATGCCTCCCCACTCCTCCCCACGGGCACGAGATTATAACCCGTACAATTATTCTGATGGGATCGGTCCATTTAATAAATCTGCTTTGAAAGAAGCCATGTTTGATGACGATGCAGAGCAATTTCCTGATGGTAAGCTTCTAGAAGAAAAATTACGAGATTTCCCATCTTTGGTTCAGTTTCTGAATTTATTACTAGCAATATATGTATCACCAGTGCCACTTCTTTGAGAGGTTTTTACAAATACTGTGTACTGAATTAGTTCAATTGTTAGTAATCGATTTGAGTTATGCTGGTGAATTTCCTGGTATTTGTAGAGATAAAGGGTAAAAATTAGGTAAATACTGAACTATATTGTATACTTCTGGTAGGACATCCTGTAGCAGTGTTGTCAGTATAAATTTACTTCTCAAATTGCTTTATGATTGAAATTCAAAATATTTACAGCAAGGAAATAGAACTGGATCAAACCAGTTTGGGAATTAGGTGAAAGATTAAGTATTTTGTTAGTAATATGTTTGTATTTGAAACATGACATTGGCATTTTCTGTTGACTAAACATTCTTACAAAACAAACCAGCTTTTTACCAGGAAGGTAGTTCGTTTAGTCCATGTAAATCCAGGAACTTGGACTGGTGTTTTGTAAGCTCCCTTATAATATTTCTCAGTCTATCTGTGGTAAGTTTTTGTATCTAAATGCTGGGAAGGTTCCAAAGTAACACCACTATAATTATTTCAGTAAGTAGTCAGGGTTCTCATTATCTTGTGTGCATTGTTGTTGATATTTCATATTCAGCTATAGATTAAGTATTTCTTAATAGTGAGGGACAAATTAAATTTCCTCCTTCTGTCTGTTTTGCTTCTGTCATCTGGCTGTGGAAACTGTGGAAAACAAAGTTTCCCTCCAAGTACATGGATGCCAAGAAGTTAGTGTATATGGGTCGTCCCTGGCATGAAAGGCTCCACCACATCTGTGATGTGCACCTGACCTTGTCTGGGTCTCTGTTGGGCTGCCCATCCCTTCCAAAAAGCACTTCTAACAGTGCGATTTCCCTCAGACGTTGGATCCCTTCCTCCACTGTCTTCCAAGTCATGATGATGCTCCTGAAGGATGTCTCTGTAAACAAACTTCTCTCTTACACTTGTTAGGAGTCATGCCCCGAGTGAAAGGGGTTTTGATTCCCTCACAAACACCTGTTCCATACCCACATTTTGGGCTAGAGAGCCCAAAAACCTGGCTTCAGCACCATCAAGTTGTAAGGTTTCACCCATAAGGTCCCAAACTTGGAGCAACCAAGTCAGGATGGGCTCACCCTGTTCTCGAGTGATGTCTTTCCGCAAACTGTGGAGATTGTCAAATGACAACGACTCAGTAACAATCTCTGGCTCTGGGTCTTCTGTCTGTGAAGGTCCTGCTTCCCCCTCATCGTCTACTGGACGAGCTGATTTGGTCTTGTATTTCCTTTTTTGATTAGGGGCAACCTCCACTGCCTTGGACTGTTCGTTTG
>VWZG01002637.1:62136-88924 GCA_013396735.1 Grallaria varia | reverse complement strand
CTCATTGATTTGTTAAGGAGGCTTAACCCTGCCACGGCTTTTGGCATGAATCTGTACCAGCAAAAACAAGTATATTGTCCAGTACGGTCCATGGACCCTAAACTCAGTACACACATGATGACACAAGAACTAAGTGTTATCCTTCTTTGCTTGGGCCACACGCTGGGCGCCAAATTAGTCTTAGTTTAGAGTACGCTAAAACAATTTAGAATTCCTTTCTCAAAATTGACCACACCTCTTTTAAATTTAAAACAAAATTTTAATTTGGAAAATGTGTAGAAGGAAACAGAACAGTTCTTAACTACTAAATATATTTTCATATATATATATGTACACAAAACACCAGAACAGAACAAATAACAGCTCTGTAACCAAAACCTCCAAACAAATGAGTCTCTGATGACACAGAGTTGGATCCTCTCCTGTAGGCAGTGTGGGATCTTCCCTCCTTTGTCCTCCATCCGAAAGGCACTGGCTCGGGATGGGCAGAGGTGGGGGCGGGCCAGGGGCTCCCACGTCGGTGCCTCGGGAAAACTGCAGCAACTCCAAGGCAATGGTGGATGTCCGTCTGAAGCACAAGGCACACCGGGCTAGGAACGGGAGGCAGGGGAGAAGCCAAAAACCGCAGAAGTCCCTCCGAGGTTCTTCCTTCCCCCGAGCCGCCCCTGAAAGAGCAGAATCAAAAAAAAACCTCCCCAAACCAAAAGAAAAAGAAACTCTCCCCCTTCTCCACTCCCCCACCCATCCCAGTCCTTAGGTTGGAATGTGGGTGATTAGCTGAGTCACTTAGTTTTGATAGCTGAGGCGGGGAGGGTGTCAGCTCCCAAACTGCTGGTAGGGAAAGAAAAAATTCTGACAAATTCTAAAACTATAACAATTTGCATGAAATAAAAGCAAATCGGAGTAAGGTGCATTTCTCTTGGTGTTCTCTTCTGTTTCATGAAAAGCCATGTAGTATAGCCAATTATTTTCTGAAAAGATTGACTGGAAAGCAAATTTTTACAAATCAAGTTGTGTACATACTGATAATTAAATAGCTTTGCCATGCAAATACAGAGCCATTTTGTGATTGAGATTCTGTATTATGAAGGTGCTGTTTTACATGAGGGAAGCCTCTTTGTACCTTCTGACAGCTTATTTCTGGATATTGCATTAAACCAAATGCAGTCGTGTGTTGCAGCAGCATTATCTGGTTTTGTAGAAACTCATGACTGGCTGGAATGAAGCATCCCTGTCCAGTCTTAGTTTGTCCTGGCTGGAGGAGTACTGCAGTGCATTATTTAGGTCTTCTCTTTAATGGACCTTAAGAAAGTACTTGCTTTCATTTCTGTGTTCACCCTTAGTGTTCAGTTATATCATGTACATTCTGTCATTTATGTGTTACTTTTAGAATTTCACCAAAGTCAACTTAGAAAAAGACTACATGAGAAAAGATATACTTGGCAAAATATTTTGTGCCTACAGTTCCTCAGTTAGGAGTTAACATACTGTTCCCATAAACCTGAAGGGCTCATGGAACGTCACATTTCAGTTTTCAGAAACTGCACAGAATTGCTGCCTCTTCATGACACAGAATTATGTTAGTACTGGGCTCCCAGCTACCCTGTCTTGTATTACTGGGAGAAGATGTGGAAATGCAGGGCTAAATGGGAAAACCTTAGCCACTGATAGAGTCCTGGCAACAGCAGTGGGATTCCAATGTATGTTCTGCAGATGGTTTCTCTAGAAGTTGAAAATATTCAGTGGAGGAGATGCCACAGTGAAATGTCATGTGGCCATTTGACTGTTTTGCCTCTCTTACAGTAAAAATGTTTTCAGAATAACAGCCTAAAGCTTCCAACCACTTGCACTTTGTTTTTTCCCCAAGGGATATGCTCTTTATCTGAAGCACAGGGAAACCTGGCTTTCAAAGTCACTTCCAGACTCCTTAAAAGTAGTTCAGAGTGTCTGTTTGAAAAACTGTGCATCTCCAAAAGAAGCTGTTTATTTTAGCTTGTTTCCATGGATTGTGTTTTCCTAGCATCCTTCTTTTTACCTGCCACTTTGTATAAGCTTAAGATTTCTGTTACTGTGTCTTGCCTTACACTGAGCATCTTCTTTCAGACCGTTTCTCTGTTTTATCGTAATAACCTTCTATTTTTATCCTGTTCTCCAGAATGCTTGCGATTACTCTTAAATTAACGTCATCTGCGTATTTTATATTCATTCTGTAACAAAAGCACCAAACAGAACGAGGCTCTGCACAGACCTGAGCAAGGACATCACTTGTATCCCCGTGGATTAATAGTCCAGTCAGCGTGCAAGTGATTCATCAAGTCTTGCACCAGCTTCATTTGCTTTTTTGGGCACCATGTTTGCATAGCTTTTGTATTAAGATATTGTGAGTGACAGCAGGAAAACCTTTGCTAAATTCAGGACAAAACTGTGTGTTCCCTTTTAACCACTACACTGTTTATCCTGTCAAAAGGATATTATTTCGTTGGTTTGAGAAGAGCTCTTCTTCATCAATGCATATTTTAATTCACTCAAATGAAGGAATTGCATCTGCTCCTCTTCATTTGTGTTTTGTTTTCTTTCGGAAAAAGAAATTTTGATAGTAGACTTTGAACATGACTTCTCTCATGCTTCTCTGTTCTTATCTGGAGAATGTTTAGAAATTAAACACTGGGTGTGAAGTCATAAAAAAGAATTAAAAATACAGGCTGTGAAGCACTTGCCTCTTAGTTACCTTCATGTTTTTCAGGAATTCCAGTTATTTCCTATACTAATGAAGCTTCTTTCCTCCCTGTATTCCTGCATGGACATGGCTGCTACCTTCCCCTCTCTTTACCCTTCCCTCCATATGTTCAAGATGACACCACAGTGAAATACTTTATTTGAACAGATACAGGTGATTTTGCTAATTAAGTACCAATATGCATTCCCCAAAATAGGATTTGCTATAGCTGTAATCCTCACAGTTGGCAGAACAAGGTAGAACAAGGGAATTCTGTAGCTGAATTTTAGTAATGGGGGGAGGGGCTACAGAGGTGGCTTCTGTTAGAAGCTGCTAGAAGCTTCCCCTGTCCCATGGGAGCCAATGACACTTGGCCCCAGGAGGGAAGTCCAGCTCCTGGCCAGGACTGAGCCAGTTAGAGATCATAGTAATGCCTCTGTGATAACATATTTAAGAAGAGAGGGGTGTTGCGCAGAAGAAATTCCAGAGAGTGTGAACATGGGATAACAGGCAGACATCAAGGTCAGTGCAGCAGGAGGGGGAGGAGGGACTCCATGGGAGCAGGGGAAGGGACTCAGAGCTAAAACCCCTGCAGCCCATGGAGGACCGTTGCGGTGCAGAGACCCCCCTGCAGCCCATGGAGGGGCCTGTGCTGGAGCAGGTGGATGCTTGAAAGGAGGCTGTGGGCGGCTCAGGATGGAGCGGAGTCCTGCAGGAGACCTGTGGCCCATGGAGAGGCAGACCCATGCTGGAGCAAGTTTTACCCAAGTGAGAGCTGTGGCCATGTGAGGGGGGCCCACATCGGTACATCTCGTCCATGAAGGGCTGTACCACTATGGAGGAGTGACCCTCTGGACAGCAGATGTGGAAGAACTGCTGGGGCTGGACTCAGCTGTGGTCCCGTGAAGACTGTGGTGAAGCAGAATGTCCCTCTGCAACCCACAGAGGCTCATCGGGGTGCAGAAACTCGACTTCTGCTGCACCCCAGGGGGTGGGGGAACTCACATTGCAAGCATCAGCAACCACAACTGACTGCAACCCCCCATGGACAGAAGGAGGGGTGGGGGGAAAGTGTGTGGTGTGTGTTTTAAGACTGTTTTATTTCTTGCTATTTAGTTTAGCTTTTATCCTGTTTGTAATAAATTTTAGGTATTATCTCACTTCGAGTCTGTTTTTGCCAATAAAGGTGGTAAGTGGATGACCCCTCTCCCTTCTGCCTAGTTGCAGAAGGATTTAATGAGTCCCTGGAATCTGGCCGGGTTCAACCCATTACAATAACAGTTCTGGCAGTAAAAGTAATGATCTTGCTTCTGTTAAAGTGATTGTCCATTCTGCTCATCTCTGCTAATTAATAACTCACGTAATGCAATTTCCGTCTGCCCTTTAGTCAAACATTAATCATCCATTAATACAGAGGCAGCAGAAGTGCTTGCAGTGTGCTTTCAACTGCTTGTGGTCCTGTTTGTTCATGCAAAACAGAATGCAAACAGGAATGTGGGGTTCAGAAACAGCATGATTTTTGTGGTAATTGACGTAGATACTTGATTCTATGGTATTCAGCTTTTTACTTCCGACAAGTGCTTTGTACAGCATTTGTAAGTTACAGTATTGAATACAGTGCTACAAGATGCCCAAGGGCTGTGGTTTCTCAGTATACGATTGAATTAATTTGTTATGGAGAATGTATTTTGTATGTTAAGAGGTGGAATCATTTCAGAAAAGATGCAGTGTGGGAACATGTGCATTTTATGCCAGAACTTTCAAACTTATCCTGAAAAAAAATGTGTGTTTATCCATAAATGCACTTCATCCGAAAGTCTCAGTGCAAAGATGGAAGCTATATGCTTTTCATTCTTACAGGTTAAATGGGTCTCGATGATGGAATAAAGGCAACAACTTGGTGCTTAATTTTCATTAAAGTAGTTTTAAAGTTCTTGACTGTTTGCAGGTATCTCTGTTTGCAGTTCAGTGTTTATAAATATGAGACATGTTACCAGTGTGTTTTTCCACCATCACAGAACCCACTCTAACCAAAACAAAAATCCAGAGCCATCTTGTAATTACTTGGGGAATCTCTGTGGGACTAATAGCCTGCTTTGCTTTTATTTCAGTTATTTTGTACCAAGACCCATTGCTGTGCATTTTTCCCCCCGTTTGTGTTGGCAGCCTAGCTATTGCTGTGGAATCGTGGCTTATGAAAAGTCTAAACAATTCTGTAATACTAACAGAGAAAAGACAGACTTTTCATCTTGAATGGAAGAATCAGATGGGAAAGCTGGCTCTTCATGTGTTGATCAGATTTAAAAGGATGCAGAGTACTTACCACTTTGGGTACTGCAAACATAAAAACTCCAGCAGTAAACTGGCCTGCAAGGGGGTTTTTTTGCAATAGTGTTGTAGGGGTTTTTTGGTGATTGTAAGCTTGTTCAGCAATGTTGGCTGCACTGAAAATGTGGTAGCCAAATTTCAATTTTTGCAGTCAAATTTCGGGGGAAAAATAAAAGCATGCTAGAAAGCCAGCTAGCCGTCCTAGAAAATATCCTTCATTTATACAATGGGCACTAATATTTATTTGCAATGATCCAAGAACTGTCTGTGTATTCCTTTTTGACAGAGCCTCCCATGGACCATTCTGATCTGGTTGCAGAGTTACTGAAAGAGTTATCAAACCATAATGAGAGAGTTGAGGAAAGAAAGGCTGCCCTATACGAGCTCATGAAGTTAACTCAGGAAGAGTCTTTTGGTGTTTGGGATGAGCACTTCAAAACAATATTACTTTTGCTGCTTGAAACTCTTGGAGATAAAGAGGTAACTTCAGATTAACCCAGTTAAGAATGTTGACAAAACACATGCCTTACTGTCAGTGTCTTTGAAATTTGTATGAGTTGTAGAAAGGGCACAAATTCCAGTTAGTGTTGAAGAACAGAACTGTGGAAATACAATAATGTCATGAAGTCTGAATGATCTGATTGTGAAAAGGGCATCTGTAATACTTGCCTTCTCCAGTATTCCTGTTTTTTGATTCAGACACGACAGCTTGAATGAAATGTTTTTTCTCTGGGATTCAAAGCTCTTAACAGCCCTAAAGGAATCCAGAATATCAAAACATCGTGTGGCAAACCATTTAAAAATATATTTCTAAAATACAGTAATGCTTATTGTGAAGAGACTGAGTTTGGAACTTAATTTCTGGGTAGCATGGATAATTCAAACTAGTTTAGCAGTGTGTTTATTGTATGACACCTGAATTTTCTGCAAAAGGAGATGGAGAAGATTTTTTTTCTGGCTTTATTTGTTAACACTACGTTCAGATTGTATATATGTGCAGAGCATAGTCTGATCTTTGTCTATTATTAGAGACCTTTTCAGCAGCTGAACAAATGTTAAAGCATATGTCTGTTTAAAGACATAACTCATTTATCTTCATATTGAATCTTTAGCATGCAATTAGAGCTTTGGCACTGAAAGTTCTAAGAGAAATTCTAAGAAACCAGCCAGCAAGGTTTAAGAATTATGCAGAGCTCACAATCATGAAGACATTAGAAGCGCATAAGGATCCTCATAAGGAGGTTAGTAATCAATTATTTAATTTGTCTAAGGTTATGACAAATTATTACAAGATGAAACAGCTGTCCAGAAAATGTGAAATTAATCACCTCTTACTGAGGAAATAATTTATTTGATAACAAGCATATATATGCTATATATATTTAATAACAGTGGTGTTAGTTAACATGGGTATGCAATTAAAACCCTGCAGTTTTAAAAGCTCTCAAAGGGTTGATATCATCCCTAATAACAATTGCCTTGGGTGCCATCCAGGAGGACAGTGTAACCAGCAATGTGTCATTATACTTCTTCAAGGTGTAACTCAAAGCAGCTTTTTCCTTGCTCGACATCTTAAGTCAAGTGTAGGTGTTCTGGAGCTCTGTAACAAGCTTTTGGATTTCATTAAGGTTTATGGTGGAGAGATGAGACTAAACACAACAAGGAATTGTCAACCCTTTCCATTTTCAGCCACCTCTGCACCATTTCAGAGTGTGGCTTTGAATGGTGTTAGGGGTAAACTCACAGGAACATACTGAAAGAGGAGTTGGTTGTGGCCAGGAATAGTGAGGGCATTCAGAAGGAGAAAGGTAGCTTGTAACCCTTGCTCAAAAGGATTTGTGGTGCCTGCATACGCAGTAAAGGATAATGCATATAAATGTAAGAAACACAAATACGGTAGCCAGCCCAGTATTAAGCAGTTGACATCAGTGTTACTGGTTTATTATTAAATGAACACATCCTGCCCATGCAAGAGCACTTACTCAGTGGAACTTACTGTGGAGTTTTGGGTTTTGTAGCTGACTGTGATTCCTCCCATGCCAGTGACTTTATCACTCACCTGATACTTGTTTCTCTTTTCCCTGCACCCTCTTGGTTTGTTTCGTTTACTGTATTTTTTTTTTTAGTGTGTCTTAGTTTAGAGTAAGCTGAAATAATTTGGAATGCCTTTCTCAAGAATTGATCACGCCTCTTTTAAATTTAGAACAAAATTTTAATTTGAAAAAAAAAAGGGTAGGAAAGATAACAGTTCTTAACTACTAAATATAGTTATACATGCATATATGTATATGTGATCCACCAGAACAGAACAGATAACAACTATATAACCAAAAAACCTCCAAACAATAAGTCCCTGAAGATACCGGGTGGGGGGTCGGCTCCTCTCTTGCAGGCAGCAGGTAGCAGGCAGCGTGGTCCCTTTGTTCTTCTGGCCGTCCGGCTCTGGCCCCGGGGCGGGGAGGGTGGTGAGCAGAGGGGTCCGGGATCTCCCTCGCTAATGCCTTGGTGTCTCAGGGCAAAAATGGCAGTAACTCCAAAGCAGTGAAGATTAGATTGTATATCCCAGTGGAGCCCTGGGCCCGACAGGCTAGGAGCAGAAAAGCAGGGAAAGAAGCTGGAACCCGCAGCAGAAGAGCAGCAGCCTCCACGCGCTGGTTCCATCTTCTCCGCCTCTGCCGAAGAAGTGCCCTGAAGCCAAAGAAAACCACTCCCCAAAACAAAACAAAAGAACTGTCCTCCAGAGCTATCGAGGTGGAATTTCGGATCGTTAGCTAGGTGGAGGCAGTGTCAGCCCCCAAAGTTCATGTTGGCAGGAAAGGAAAGAAAAATCCTGACAAAATCTAAAACTATAACAAGTGTCATGTCCCCATCATTCCTTTTCTGTTGCTGTGCTTTTTTTCTCTCTCATGGTTTCTTGTGTTGTGAAAAACTAAGAGGCACAAGGATTGGAAGAAACAGTTCTGCAGGTTTTTGTACATCATCGGTGTCCAAACCGCTAATTTTGTACTGTGGTATCTGTATAGCAGGTGCCACCGCAGCACTAATAAGATCAGATGTTAACTTTCTCTGTTGTGCCCATGTTGTGTCTTGAGCTTCTGTATCTGTTGACTTCCTACCTAATTATTGTTCTGCTTGTTCTGCATATTCAGGATTAAAGTACTCTCTTGTCATAGTTTCTTTCAAAATTAGGGGAATAAAACGAGCTACATTGACTTCTAGAAGTAGCAATCTAGGTACATCATTAAACTTGCTTTTGAAATGAATGTGAGAACATGTTTTATCAGTGTTCACTGACAAAACAAGTGACAGCACAAGAAATTACAGGTTTACAATGGTAATATTGGGAAGAGTATTGTTTTTAAGAAATGATGCCCAGCAGTTGGAACCAATGGACTCTTCACATACTTCTGCAATATTGTAGAGCTCTTGGTAGGAAATGTTTATGCTCAAGACCATAACTGCCAGACAAAAGACCACAGTGTTGTAACAGTCTCTTATAAATTATGTCTTATTCTTTCAACAGGTGGTGAGATCTGCTGAAGAAGCTGCTTCCATGCTGGCCGCTTCCATTAGCCCAGATCAGTGCATCAAAGTTCTCTGTCCAATTATCCAAACAGCAGATTACCCCATTAATCTGGCTGCAATCAAAATGCAGACAAAAGTTATAGAAAGAGTATCTAAAGAAACCCTTACTCAGCTTTTACCAGAGATTGTGCCAGGTCTAATACAGGTAAGGAGAGGAGAAAGAAGAAAAGAGAGGGGAGGTAAAAAAGAAACAACCAACCAGAAAAACCCTGTATGCATGAAGAATTGCAAAATCTTTTTAATAATAGTATCGCTTAGTTCTCATGAAGGTTTTTATTTATCCAGTAGTTGATGGCTACCTTGACCCAAAATAACTTGGACAGTGGGAACAAACTGTTTGATTAGCAGGTAGCTAAATTATAACTGTGATCAGGACTCAAAGGACATCTCAGTAGGATATGAAGTGCTGGTTATAGTTAAGCTTGGTAGATAGTTTTAGTTACAAAATAATTCTTGTTGTTAGTACTTTTTTCCAAATCATATAATTTGGTCTGAAAATGTCCATGTTGTGTTTCTGTGTTTCCGTAGGGTTTTATCGCTTGGGGTTTGGGGAAGGCAAGAGGAAAGAAGCAGCTTTTTGGGGAAAGTTAATAAAATTAGAAAGATAACAGAGGTTCCTCTTCGTCTTTATAAATAAACTATTTCCCACCTTATCAAGAGCCAAAATACATTAATTTCCATCAGATGGATAAGAGACTTTTCAGAGTTGACAGCTGCATTTTGCGGATGCCTGTGTTTAATAGGTGTGATCCAATCACACATCTGTATGCAGAAAGGTAGAGGCAGAGAAGAGACCTTTTGAGAAGGGAGTGTGAGTGAGACAGCCAGGCATGGGATGCTAGCAAAGTGGCAAAAGAAATCAACATCATTAAAGAGAGAGATGAGTGTTAACAAAAGAATCTTTAGCTGTTAAGAGAGTTCTTCTTTCAGAGTCAGGAAGCTCTAAACTCTGAGTGGTCTTCTGCTTTAAGTGAACACTTCTATGATCTAGAACAGTTTCACTTAACGTGCTTCCCTGTTGGATGACAGCAGCTCTGTTTTCAGTGTAACTTACAAACAGGATTCTGTGGGTTTTAAATTCAGCCTGGAAAATGATTATCAGTGGTGATTAATAAGCAGCCTGCTTTTTAACTGCATGCTCTGTATTTGCGTGTTTGTTTTTTTGTTGGAATGCTTTATTGGGCTACGCTGGCATTAATTTACTGTAGACTTCAATGTATTTATTACAGTAAATAAGTAAATAGCTTTGTGAGGCTTTTAATCATTAACTGATAAGGTATTATGTTAATTTTATTGCTTTCTAGGGGTATGATAATTCAGAGAGCAGTGTTCGCAAGGCATGTGTCTTCTGCCTTGTAGCCATTCATGCAGTAATTGGTGATGAACTAAAACCGCATCTCAGTCAACTCACTGGCAGTAAAGTAAGTAAAAACATTTAAAGAAATCTTGTTTCATAATTGCATGTATGCATTTACATTTTGGTTGCCATTGCCAGAAAGTTTCAATAAATTATATACTTGAATGAGAATGTCAAGGCTGCTGAAACCCTCTGAGGACTAATACAGCTTCACCATAAAATATTCAAAACTGAAAGCCCATATGTCTTTATGCAAGTGTACAAACTTTAGCATTAAGATAATTACTACACTATGTTTCTTACTGCTTTTTAATTAATTTACTTGTATGCTGGTAGTAGGGATAATGGCTATAGTCAGCATGGCTTTTCCTATCAGTGTTTCTTGTCTTGTTTTTCATGCAAGTTCTGATTGGAAAACAAGGAATGTAATATGTAGATGTTACATACAGCAGTTTTATTTAACCTTCCTCCTTGTTATTTTACTTTCATTGGTCCTTTCAGTACCTCTCATTTGAAATAATAGTAATCAGTCTGTGGTCCTTTTTGTTTCAGGATATTTATGATTTTATTGCTATCTCTTACGTGCAGTTTTTTGCATGTAAACTGTACGTTAATTCTGAATCTCTTTGTTCTTGGGAATAAAGCAGGACAATTAATTTTGTATGTCTATGAAGACAGTTCTATCTTAAAAATACTCACTGGCAATGATTGTATTTAAAGTGATTCTAGACAATACTGGAAGTTTTAATAAATACCAGCATCAATAACTCTGACTAGAGGCTTAAACCTCAACATTAACTTAAAAAACCCCAACACACCACCATATTTAGAACGGCATTGTAATTCGAGGAAAATACTACGTCTGTCTTAATCTAACTGTTTTAGATCATACTCTTTACATCACTTGACAAATTTTGCTTGTGCTTGATGTTTTCATTGGCAAGTATGTTCCTTTTGAATCAGCTCTGTAAAATATAATTTTGCTTTTGGGGAAAAGAAAAAGGATTAACGTCTCCCTTGTTGTACCATTCCTGTAGTCAGTCTGTACAGTCTGCAAATACTGAACAAAGTGAATTTCTGGCTTTAATCTGCAGATGAAATTATTGAACCTTTACATCAAACGTGCACAAACAGGCTCTGGAGCAGGGGATACAGCAGCAGATATGTCTGGACAAAGCTAATGAAGCTGACAAGAGTTACCCAGGTCTCCAAAGCAAGGGCCGCTTCAGTGAAAGGAAAATCCTTACATACAACTTCTGGAACTTTTTTCTTGTTTTTTTTTTCCCTTTTGTTACTATTTTTTGTTTGGGTTGGTTTTTTTTTTTCCCCCTTTAACCAGTGGCTGTCCTTGGCCTGCATGAGACTGTTGCAATAGAATTATTCCAAATCCAAGGAAAAACAGTATTAACATCAGTTGATCAAAGCAGAATAAAATTTTAAAATAATCTTATCCATCAGTTACCCTGTTCATAATTCTCTGTGTCTTCCCATTAACTTTTGCCTGTGTTACTGTATTAAAAACAAGATTATTTTTTTTAATGCTAATTAAAAAGGTATGCGTTAAGCTTCAGAAGTTAAAATATAAGTTCTGTTGCTTTTATTCAGCTGCAGATAACATTACTTTTTTATTGCTGTTTTGTTTGAGTATCATGTCCTTCACTAGAAACAAGTAGTGATGTGAAACAAGGCTAAACTAGTCTGAACTGCAGTGAGACTCGTTCACTGTGCTGGTGGTTTGTGATCTTATTTACAGCTTGTTTGGGATATTCTGGAGATTGAGAAATATGCCTATAAAAAGAAAGCTGGATTGATCCAGTTCTGTACAAGTGATATTGTTCATTGGTTGTATGTTTGTTGCATAAATAAGAATTCAGTGTGCGCAGCAGAGGACTGGTACAACCAGTAGCTCTTAATGTGGAAGACAGCCCTCCCAGGGTAGCAGTGCCGACCTGGGGGCAGTGTGGCAGTCTGCTGTCGAGCAGCAGAGTTCATGGGCACTTGATGGACGTGAACCATCCTTGTCACCTTTCGTTCTTCAAGCAGGATGCTTCAGAATGGAGTGCTCTGCCCAAGCATGCTCAGTATGTATTTATCTTTATCACTAGAATGTTTCCTCTCAACCTAATTGCTGGAACAAGTAGTCTTGTATTGTAACACACATGGGATCTTATGACAACAGTGCAGAAAGCTGTTTATTCCTTGCCTTCCTAAAAGCACCAAGATTTTCTGCACTGAATTTAAATGGGAGGGAGGGGGAGAAATAAGTCACAAATGCTATGGATCTTGCCACCTTTTAATTTAAAGAAGAATATATATTTTGGATGAGTAGGAAAAGCTGCACCAAATTTATTTGCATGGTTTTCTTGAATAGCATCCTCAAGACCCATCTGGATTAAGGTGTGGAAATTTTTCAAGGGTTTGTTTTTCCATTTTTGAAAAAGAGTTAGTATATTGTGAATAATGGTTCTTTGTATTTATGAAGTTGATAATGGAAAGAGAACAAAGATAAGTGACTGTGTCCCTGAATGTTGTCTGTCTTCTATTTTTTTTTGCTTTTTTGCGGTTTTTTGGGGGGTTTTTTTGGGGAGGTTCTTTTGTTATAAGCAGCAAGCTAATTAACTGAGAAATGGGATGAAACAATGCCCTTCCCAGGAATGATGGAACTTTTTTTTCCTGACTTTTTTTTCCCTTTGACTGTGATGTTGTCTAGTTGTAGGAAGTGTATCCTGATAAGAGAGAAAATAGTGGTGCCAAGGATGATGATCTGTGCTAGGCTAAANNNAAAATTTTCTCTACCTCTTCAGGGTAACTAATTTTTGACTGAGCTGCTGCATATAGCACCCGGTAGAGGAACTATCTACAGAAAAAAATACTTTTTATTTTTTTTCCAAATTATCTCTTAATGTGTATTCAGAACTCTATTCTTCAACATTGCAGCCAAATATTGTAAGAAACTACTTACACACTTCACTTGCTAGGTACCCTGAAAAACAAAACTGAATAAAAAACTAAGTCAGATGCTTGTAGTTACATGAAAGGTTGTTCTACTTCAGTTTGAAGTGAATGCAATAGAATGAAATAAGGTGTGGTTGTTAAAGAAGCAATGCTATTGCAGAGATTTATTTGGAGGAAAAGTAGAAATATATGTAAAGATTAAAAGCAAGACTGTCATAACTCCTCACTAGCCCTTTCTAGCAGCTACATCAAGAAAATAGTGTCTCCTCTTTCTTTCCTTTGTTATGTGTAACATCCTTGTTGTTTTCTACTGTTTAATTACATTGTGTATTTATAGTTCTATGCTTACCATTGTGCATATACTGGCAATAAAATGTACATAACGTTACTTTAAAAATTAGCAATGTATACATTCTGGTTTTCTGCTTTATTTGATCACATGCTACAAGAAAAAATTATAAATGTGGTTGATACAACATTGGTTTAAAAAAATTTATCTTGATGTTTTGTGTGTCCAAATGATGTTTCTTTATATACTCTTGTTACTAAATCTGACTTGGCATTCGAGAACATGCGGTGAATATATAGGTATGCTAGACAAATTTTTTTTTAAAAACTGAATATTCTTTTTGAACACAGTTTCCTTCATCTAGGCAGGTTTCTTGTTTCTTATTTCATTTATTTGTACATTACACATCATTTGCATTTTATTTTTTTAATATTTAAAAATATTTTTCAACCTACAATCTTGTAGTTTTTACATTTTGATTATGCAAAACGCCACTAAAAAAAATGCATAAATTCTAAGCTTAATAGTCCTGTATGTTATTCCTACATTTTCTATAGGTAATATTTATTTTCAGAGGATCATTGCAAGATGACTATTATTTGTCATCTTTTTTAAGATGCTATTTCATACTGAAAATATGTTATTGTAACGTACAGTATATATTCTGGATGGAACCTAGTTTTTCTATGTGTAAACAAAAGTTGCTAAGAAGGAAATGGTTTTTATCCCCTGTATGACTGAAAAATTTTGCTCCAGGTAGGGAGGAGGAAGGTATTTACACAAAAGTTTGTTCATCGGTTTTGCTTTTAAGCAGTCTTTAAATGTTTTAAGTGAAGATACCCCATGTATTAAAAATCTGAATGCAATATATATAAATTAATATTTTACTTATGACTAATTCTGTTTCCAACAAAGATGGGGTTGCTATCTTTGTAAACAGGTAGAATTGATTTATATTACATGAAGCCATCAGAATGTAAGAATTTGGAAAGGAAGTGATTTCCACAGCAGCCAGATTCACTGCAATTGCTTTTTGCCTTCATTTGCTATATTAGAAATGGACATTAGCTCAGTTAAATTCAAGCAGTGATTAGTCATGCCTTATGTTCCTGCTGGAGGTGGTTTCTCTAATGGATTAGCATAAAGATCTCAGAAAAACTAGGACAGTTGTAAGTTGCTGTTCTTTCAGGAAGGGTTTCTGTATGTTCCTGCTAATAACCTGTGAAGACAGGTCATTGCAGTAATTTGAATACATGTAATCCTTAAAGGTTAAATTTGGGCTTAAAAAGAGAAGGAGGAGAAGTAAAGCTACATGCAGAATCAGGATAAGAAATGCATATCTTGGATATCTCAGACTTGGATGTCATTTGCTTTAAAGAATTTTAAGTAACATGTTCAGCTGAAGCAAGAAAGTTAGAGTAATAAATGTAAATTAGAAGGAGAGCTGATCATGTAAATTTTCCTGAGTTGGCTTGCTTGTTTGTTTTTGAAGATAAAGATTGAAACAGATTGAGTTGTGTATTATTATTTGCGGTCTGAATCCCAGAGTAAAAAGAACAAACATTTGTATCCTATAACACATATTCCTAGTAGTTTCTGCGAGTGCTTAAACATCTAAGTAAATCCACAAACATACCCATGTGAACTGCTCACAGTTTCAATTTTCAGCAGAGGAATTCATATCCTGCATATGACATTGTCCCTTTGCAAACAATCATGAAAGAGAAAATAATCTTGAGGAATAAATGTGTTGAATTACTCTGCAGTTGCTCCCTATTAGCTAGTGAGAATGGCTCTGCTGGCCCTGGTGACTTTCACTGTATCAGGCTGGGACTCAACAAACACACAGAACATAATCATAATTATGATGAGGATGAATAGGCATTTTGGGAACTGGAGGATTATCTGGAGAACAAAAACTGATGTTTTCTCCCGGTTAAAACAGTGAACAGATTTGCAGTTCCAGCCTACTTCCAGGTAAGATGAAAAGTCAATATTCATATTACATTCACGAAAGAAAACATCTTAAATTTTCCTCCCTAAGTTTTGTTTAAGTTTTCCAGCTCATTAAAAGCATGTACTTTAAAGATTTGCTTTATAACTTACATATGTTCTCTTCCTTCTTTTTTGTTGAAACAGGGAAGATTTTTCAGTAATGTGGGCAGTTTGAGGAACTAATTGTGCTAGTCAGGCAAGCGAAAAAAATCAAACTTCATGTACTTTTTTCTGTATTGCATATAGGTTTGTATGCTTAAGTACATTTTAAGACCTCAGGATTCCAAGCTGTGCAGCTTGGATTATCCCAGCTAAACAAGTGTCTTCATTCACTGACAGGATTTTATATGGCAATGTAATACTTGACAATAATATTTGACAAAAGTTCCCTACAGATAGGACAAAATCAGAACTCTGTAAATTGCTGTTTGACATTAACTCTGGAAAACTTGGAAAATGGTGTTTTGAATATGATTTCTGCCAAATACAAGAATTCTGTAACTCTTGATGTATTTTAGGTAGATATAAGTGATCCTAGTGGGGATATTTTGAGGGAGTAAGATTGGAAAAATTATGAATAGTGAAACATGGAAAATATTTCTTCAGTGGAAAAAGGAACATACCTGCATGTAACTGTTAGATATCCAGTTATATGGTTATCAGACAAAAGGTAGAAAAGTAACTAAACTTGATCTTAAGCATCACTGTTTTGC
Source organism: Grallaria varia (assembly GCA_013396735.1). Lineage (NCBI taxonomy): Eukaryota > Metazoa > Chordata > Aves > Passeriformes > Formicariidae > Grallaria > Grallaria varia. The sequence goes on along the minus strand of VWZG01002637.1, from coordinate 72,986 downwards.
AAGTTTTCAGTGTCCTTTCTTTCCTAGATCATGATATTGTCCATCAGTGCTTATCTTTGGACCTCTACAAACTTGTAGTACAACCAGTATTGGAGATGGTTCTGTTAACTGTATGTTAGGCTAGATTCAAAAGTAGTGCCTGTCTCTCCCAGGAAGATCTATAGTAGTAAAAACAAACATGTAGATTTAAGTTATGCAGTAGTCATCTAGACTGGTTTAGGTATTCCCTCACCATCTCTTCATCTCTGCCTATGGCAAAGCCAACAGAGTACCTTGTGGGAGCTCCCCATCTCTATTCCAGATAAATCCGATTGGGGAACAGTCTCAGACTGATCCTCGAGCAGCACCATAGGCTCACAAAATTCTGACAGAACTGCTGGCAAAATGAATAAACATCTGTCTTGGGCTTTTGAAGGTCTGCCTGTATTAGGAGGAGAAGGAGGGGGAAAAAAAAACCAAAACTATTTCTTAGCACAGTTTGTTTACCGTGAGCAGATGCAGCTCATGTCAAAATACCAGGGAAGACAAGGAAACTTAATTTCAGCTTGGATAAACAGCTGAAGTGGAATCCTGTAGGGGAACTGGATTTGCGTTCCATTAAAAATTGCTGATTAGCATGTTTTAAAATGCTTAATTAATCTATATACTAGTTTGAAATAATACAATTGAGATGTAATGGTAGGCAACTGCAAAAAACCTTTAATCTGGAAAAATAGTAGTTTCTGGCGTGTTACTTTGTCCTTTCAGCACAACTTAAACTGATGCAGATAAAACACTTCTACACCATAGTAAATGCCGTTACAGATGGCTGTATCTTACATAAAGAATATCAGAGCTGTTTGATACGGGTTTTGATCTTTCACATTACAGCTGTGGCCACGTTGGCCAACTAATCAGTTGAACTATTTTACCAAGACAAAATTATTTGCTTTCCCTAAGGAGTTTTCATGAACCACTATTTATATAGCCTGTATAAGAGGGGAAATCTAAATGGTTCAGAAATTGTCAGCTTAAACTTTCGAAACCTTGAACTGAGAGCTGGTATCATCAGAGGCTGCCTTTTCTATGAAGTCTATTAATGAACCACTGCTTCATGAGCCATATAAGAAGATTTTTGCCCTGTTACGAAGTGGAAGATGCAGGGTTGTTAGAAAATATGAAGAGAAAGATATGCTGTAATATACTTAATTTGAGCCCCTGTATGTTGCAGCTATTTTTCTTAAAAGCCTTAAAACTCTTGTGTGGTGGTAATGTTTTTAGGAAAGGGGTTTTCTTGGAATATACAACATCTCACTTTCTGCAGTGGGAATTAAGAGGAAAATACTGATGTAGGAGGATTTTGTCCACAAAGCCAAGACATCCCAATGCTAGAAAATGTTAGACCTGGCAGGGTACCAAAGCTGCCTCAGAGTCTCTGGTAAAAGGGTCTCAGTCCATTGGGAATGAGAAGGAATAGCACTCTTTTCTGTGTCACAACATGCAGGAAGCCTATATGGCTGCAGCAGTCTGGGAGTCAAAATACTGATTTTTAGGCTACCAAGTAGATGCACAGAAAGTACAAAATACCGGAAAACTACTTGAACTCGTCCACCTCTACAGACTTCTGAGTTGTCTAAAAAAACTACCGACTCCACCCTTTGCCACAGCCATAAAAACCTGATAACTTAAGTTTTGATTTGGGTATACGTGATATGTTAAAATTTTCTCTGGTCAGTGATGCTGTCTAAATCTGTGTCTACAAATGACCTCCATATAATGGGTGTCTTTTTAGGCCTTTGTCTTCCTAAAAGGCAGCAGAATAAACAGAAGAAAACAAAGGTAATACTTGCCATGCTCCTCTTATGAGATACGAAGTCAGTAAGACATTTATTCCTCAGTCTTTATTGCATCCTGAGATTCAGAAGGAGGTAGTGTGAGAAAAATGACTATGGAGGAATAAACTGCCGACCAGGAACACCTTGCATTGGAGACTTCTTCAAAAGGGGACAGACGCCCTGAGGAAGGGAACATACCTTGCCTTCTTCAGAAAAAGCCAAACCTATCTATTTTGTAATCTGATAGTTGAGTGTTGGAAGCAATCCATATTTCTCCTTTACATAAAAAGTTACTTGAGTGCCTCATATCAAGGAGACACTGAAGCAAGTCCAAGCACAGGGTTTACTATGTATCTGTTCCATCAAAGTGATCAGAAGGTGCTGTTGAAGCATTTAGTGTGCTCAGCACTGCTATGCATCAAGCAGAGGGCCATTCTGGTCAGATACCCTGTGACACCTTGCCTTGTCCCTGTGCTGTCGGTGTCCCAAGATTTCTACTGGAATTTAGGAGGTCTCCTAAAAAATGTCTTGTGGGTGTTTCCATTTCCCTTCTCTTTGTTGGCAGGCATGCTTCTTTTTGTATCACAAAGGAAGGACTGGTAAATGAACAGTCTTACAAGTGCTGCAGTGTTCAGCAGGCCCAGATTACGATTACTAAAACCATCCAACAGTCCAGATTAAAGGTGGCAGGTGGACATGGAGAACACGCAAGTATTGCTGCTTATCCTTCACTGCACTACACAGACACAGTGCATTGCTGTTCACAGGCTGGCTGTCAGCAGTGACCACGTACTTCTGCCACCCTCAGATGACCAGACATAGCAAAAGTGGCTGGATCAGCTCTTAATATGACGGGAGATGTGTGAGAACTGCAAGTCAGTGCAGCAATGGAATGGAACAACATGCAGAAGTTACTCTTGTGCTTGTTACCTGTCAGTGTTGAAGTTCACTGTAGTAGTAGTGAATACAGTCCCACTAACAAGGTATACAGGAGAGGCAGAGAGGTGCGTTCAAAGATAGATAAAAAGAGGAGCTAGAAATGTGTGTCTGCACCTTTCATACAGATGTATTATGGATTCACAGCCCATGTAAGCAGGGAATATCATATAGACCTGAATACCTCACTCTTACATGGTGCTCTAGGTAATAGGGTCACCAGTGTCTGGTTTGACAGCTCTTTTCGTTCCAAAGTTACCCTGCACTGGGCAGCAACTGTTAACCAAAAAGACTCCAAAAACTAAATAGGATCCATCAAAATAACAATACTTTCTTCTCTATAATCTGTTTTGGGAATGAAGTGTATAGGGATTGCTTCTGCATAAATATAAAACTTTCTTTGATTTTAAACTGACCTAGTATTTTAAGCACAACTAAAAATAATCACTGGACAGCAAAAACTTCCTTTAAGTAAATTTTCAGAAGATATACTGAATTCACAGTGTCTTACATTGTACCTGATTGACGTTTTTTCCATGTGTTGTCTGTAGAACAATTTTTACTTGTTCAAAGCAAAGAACAAAGATGACATTCTGTATATATACCACTATTTGAGGTTATTTGTGTTACTTCTCAGAAGGGCAATCACAAGAATTACATGAATAGTCTGATCACTATAAACAAGATTAGCAAGTCAAATGATGCCTTAGGAGACTTCATAATTTTGGATGGGGCTCATGGAAAAAAATCCAAGCAAATTTTCAGGCATGATATGCTACAGTACTTCCACTCATTAGGCAAAACATGAGCCTCCCCACCTTAAATTTCAGGTTGGACTTGGCATGCCATACACAAGCCTTAGAGCAAGAAATGTTTTAAATAAATAATGTCTTTGTTTGTGTATATAGTGCTCCTTTGCTGAGCTCTGTGTACTTATTGAGTAGATCATAAAGCAAGAAAAAAAAATAGCCCCTTAACAATAAACAGTACAAGGTAAAAAACTCACCTTATTTGTCCCCAAACTTGAAGGATCGTGTAACCGCATACCTTTATGTCTAGAGGTTAGTCAAGGGCAGCAGATGTGGGTGTGGGGAATAGACAGTGTTTCACAAGGCAAAATACCATAACCTGGGAAGTTTTTCCTGATTAAAAAAACTAAGTTATACTGTACTTGAAGTTTTATCCATTTATTTTTTACAACAAAGATCAGTCCAAAACACAAGACTGAAGAGGAGAAAGAAAAGAAACACTGCATTTTCCTTTTTTTTTTTTTTTTTCTTTTCCCTGGTATTTCATTTCAGTTTGAATAATAACATGTTCTGTCTACTGTTTTCCATACAAGGAATTCAAAGCAGGTATGAGTGCTAAGCATCTTGTCAACCCTTGAAGGAAGAAAAAGACAGGCAAAATTTCTTCTTTCACAGTACTTTTGCATGGAAGTCTACGAGATTTGGTTGTGCTTTGCTTCGCTTATATCATCAGGAGCAGTGGCCGCAGTGGGATAGGATGGTTTGTAGGGACAGCTTTAGTGGTCACGGTCTCTCAGGTAGGAAATAGTTTGCATACCATGAAAGGCGCCTGTAACACAGGCCTTGGAACATCTGCCCTTTATAAGAAGCAGGTACTTAGCAACTGCGATCAGAACAGCCACCATCATTTCACCCTCCCCTACTCATAGACACCCCATCTCCTCCAGGCAGTACTTTTCTGGATATTACGAATGACTTGTTTGTCCACATAAGTGGAATATTTGAGAAACCAATTGAAGGTAAGAGACTGGGCGCATTTGCTGTGATGCTCCTGTATTCTGTTATGGCCTACTACTGTGGTTAGTAGTGTCAGCTGTTAACAGCTTGGCAAGCTAATGACAGAGGACTGAAATCAGAGAACTAAAGCACTGAGGCCTCACAGCTCTCACTACCCACACTCAAAATACATGGGATGAAGCCAGGCCAGTAGCTGAATCTGCCTGTGATCTGCTGGGTGGTTATTTCCAGTGAAAGTAAGTTGTATGTCTTGATGTAGGAACAAATCTACAACTCTGATATATTGTATTTGTGTTACTTAAAAATATCAAAATTAAATCTGAAAGGGCTAGTAACAAAGTCTGCTGCCCAAGATGAAAAATAGGAGCGTCAATTGATTTTGCTCCAAAGACCCCTCCGGGACTTCTCAAAAAAAAAAAAAAAAAAAAANAAAAAAACAGAAAAAACCCCAAACAAGCAAAACAAAAAAAGCAAAACCAAAAAACCAACCAACTGACCAAAAAAACCCCCACAACCACCTGATAAGAACTGCAGTGTTCCCATTTGCATTTTGACAAACCAGTATCTGTCCAAAGAAACAGACTTGTTTTGGGGTTGAAGAAGTGTCAGATGATTTAAAGCCACATGAGCTGTGTGGGATAGGCATAGAGAGGTGGGAGCCACTCTGTGGTAGAGACTGAAAGCTCTTCAAGTGAAGGGGAATCTGTGGTGTTACTATTTCCATTTAATAGAGATACAAGTCACAGAACAAAACAGATAAAACCTCTATGTGGGAAGCTCATGTCAATCCCAAGGGAATACTGTGAAAGTGATTTGTGAGGTGTGTAGTCCTTCCCATGAGAATAATCAGTGCAAGGGGAAAAAGGTCTTCCACATACAAAGTGCTATACATTTAACTCCTTTGCCTAAATCTAGGGCTGAAGACAGAGTGATTTTATTTTACGATTTGCCAGTAAATAGAGCAAATCCAATAGCAGGATATATATTCTTTTCCTACTGTCACTGAAATAAAAAAATATTTAGAAAATACACCAGTGGCGCCTGGGACACATGCAGCTCTTTACACCTGCTAGAAGGGTGCTTATTATGTAAGTGGAAAAACTAACCTTGAAAAGACTCATTGAGCTCTCATTGTTGCTGGAGCAAAGATCAATTTGTGTACGTGAGTGGATATGTGTTATAATAACCCTCCTTGAGGTACATACTTCTTGGAAGAGAATAATCTCTTAAAATCACTATGGCAGAAGTCCTAATTCTTGTCTGCTTTTGTGGACAGCATCACAAGTAATGTTTATTTGAAGTTTTTTTGACCGCTGCATATTACTATCACTCTAATATGAAATAATTCCTTTTTGTTTCCCACAACATTGTTCTTAGATGTTCTGATTTTAATAGCCTAGTTGTTGCTGCAATATTGTAATACCTTTTAAAGTATCTTTTTACAGAATGGTATTTAAAAACCAAAAATAACAAAGCCACCAGTGAATTACTACTATTTGTCAGTAATCTTTCCTATTTCAAGCAGAATGGGTGCCCTCTGCAGGTAACTATTCTCAGCTGAGGATTTTGGATGTGTGGCCTCTTTTATTTCTGAGTGTCAAGGTCTTTGCAGGATCGACCAGTGCTGGTTTTTGTGTTTTAAAATTGATGCTGCAAAAACCAGCAAACAAATGGCACAGATGTGTAAATGTGCCAAGCAGCTGGTTTGCATCTGAAAATTATTTCTCCCTAAAGTGTGGGTAGGAGGCATAGTACTGGGTGGGTGTTGGAGTTAATATTTTTCCTGCAATTTGACAGTGTTTTCATGGTGGATTTTTTTTTTTTTAAATTCATTGTTCGTGGCAAGAAGGTAGCTATAAAGCTGTATGCTGTAGTAGTCCACCATTTGAATTGAATGGACAGGCAAAAAGGATAGTCTAAACACTGCTAAGAAGGCATCTTGCTCACCTTAATGGTCACTGTGCGTGTTTTACCTTTTTTCTTTTTCTCTGCAGTCAGTTGTGCTTATGTGGGTCATAGTGTTCAAGTTCTCTGAGTGGACTGTGTGATAGAGGGAGCTCTGTGCCTCTCTGAAGCATAAGTGCTATGAAGTTGCTCTTTCTCCTGGCTCTAACACACAGTTTGCTCAGTGACACTTAACATGGAGGGAGGGGAGGAGATAAATTGGGATGGTGGTGAGGTCTGAGCTGCACTTGATGTCACATCGGACAGTAATGAAGCCTTGTAGCTGGGCAGCAGCTAGCAGTGCAGCAAGTTTGAGAGCAACAGTGTATGTGGGGAACTCACCAAGACATCAGCTACTGCCACTTCTGGAAAGAGGGACACCAGCAAACTTGCTGGCAGCAGCTAAACATAAAGATCTGAGAGGAACCCAACTGTAACTTTAATGTGAACACATGTATATGTTTTCTTTCCTCTCTCCCATCACTGCAGTGACCATCTCCTAGCTGAGCACAGCGCTTCCTCTCATCCCAAAATGCTCTTCTGGCACAGCCAGCCTGAACATTATCACCACCACCAGTATCCCACCAGTAACAACAGCTACCTGCGGTAAGAGAAGAATGGGGGTGACTTTAAATCATAGTAATAATAATTATAATGCTATGACACACAAGAATGCAGACCGTATAGCCTTTGCTAATTCACAAGTTCATGCATTCAAATAGAGCTGGTGATTTGAAAATAACTTGAGCAGTATATCAACACTGTACAGTATTCAAATTTTTCTTATAATTAAAAATGATTATGCTTTGACGAGAGCCAGGCTCATAGATTCCTGATAATCTTGATGTTAATTGAGTTTCAATTTATAGCATGGTTTCCTCTTTGTATTAAACTTATTTAGCTTATTACTTTTTGGCTAAATACAATGAATGTAAACATGACAGTGTTTAATCATTTATCTTGACATGGCTCTTTTTGTGTTGGTAGTCTCACACTTCTTGCTGCATCACTGCTTTACTTCTGCTCTTATAAAATTGTTGAGTAGCATGTTTTTTATTAGAAATAGATTTTAAAACAAACAAACAAAACCCAAAGGAATTGAGGCTATATTTGTGTTCCAAAGTGTGAAACTTATGAAACTGCAGTGGACTTTTATAAAATCAATCCACCTCAGTACAAAGGTCAGAGCGAGCTGAAATTTAGGTAGGCTAACACAAATACATAGCAAACACAACACTGTTTCTATTGACTCAAGCAGTAAACCAGAAATGAAGGACAGGTGCTGGAGTTCCTGATGCAATCCTGTTTACAAGCAACACACACAGTTCCCAGTGCAAAAGGAACCAAACCACAAGGGAAAGTGAGGATGTTCACTCACACTTCCAGTCCTCCCCTCCCTTCTTTGGCTTCTGCTCAGCCTTGGGGAGTTGTGTCCCTTCCTAGCTTTTGTCAGGGCCTTGCTCTCTCTTGGGGCCCATTTTCGCCATGTCCTTGTCTGTCTTCATCATTTCTGCTTGCCCACCCCTATCTAAAAATCTGCCATCTGAGTCCCTCTGAAGTTGCTCTTCGCACACACTTTTGAGCCCCTGCCTTTAGGTTTGGGAGCAGCCTGCATCTGTGTTTTGGTATCAAAACACAGCATAGGAGGGACACATTCATCAATTAAGGGTTGTGTACAGGAGCTCACGAGATTGCCCCTTGAGGCCGACTACTTTGAGCAGGAAAAACACAAACTAGTTCAGGCATGAGGCTTCAGTCTGGTCGTAATCATCGAGTTGCTTGGCTCTGTCCTTAGTGCTTCACCCTTGGCAAAGCACCACAGTTCAGTCCTGCCTCCTGACATCAGTAAGGCTTACACAGAAAAGAAATCGAGCTCAGGAGAGGATGTCAGCCAGTGTTACTCACAAGCAGATGGAGAGAGGAGTGTCCTGGGATCCCCACATCCCAGCAGAACTGTACTTGGAACACTTTCATGCAGACATACTTGCAAAATCAGCCTCCCACTGCCTGCACTTGCTCTCTGTAATATCGTGTCTCCAATTCCCACTAGTGGATCTGCAGAAATGGAGCAGCAAAGCCACAGGGAATGTCATCCCTGACAGGTTAGGCTTGTGGATTTGTCCTGCTCAGAGGGTTAGAGAAAGAATTTGAAATCTCAAAATGCTTAACTCCTGTTAATTCACCAGGTACATAGAAAGCTTTGAATGTTTCCCATGTCACCAAAGCTTGGGAGGGAGCCAGGAGGAAAGCTGTATCATTCTATAATGCATGTGGAGTCTGTCCCAAAGCCTGTGCTCTCAGCCATACCAGTAAGTAAATATTTAACAATTTAGAAAAAAAAATCTGCAATCTCATCTTCAAAACTGGTGCATGTACCTAACTTGAGGACCTCTTCATGGGGCTTATACTGCCTATGTTGCAGAATATGAATTTTATTAGGGAAAAAAGACATTAAAAAATGTACCATATGTGCATACTATGCGGCTTTTCAGTGGTTTGTATTTGATTAAAACCACTCTGTATTCTGTGGAATAGAGAGAGCATCGAAAGTGTGACAGATTTTCCAGTCAAGACTGTTTATTACTCATAACAAGTAAGACCATCTTTCCTTTTGCAATAAAAATCTGGATTCTTTATTTGCTTGATCTTTAAAATGGCTTGAACTTGACTCTACTCTTCCTAAGTATAAGGCCAGTAATACAAGCTTCATGACAAGTCATCCTGAAAGTTAGATTATGGAAAGACTAACAGATANNGAATAGAGAAAAAAAAAAAAAAAGGGTGAGAAAAAAAAAAAAAAAAAAAAAAAAAAAAAAAAAAAGTGAAGAATGGAAGCAGCTACCATTCATACCAGATATGCAGGATGTCAACTGTAGGCACTAAAAAAAAAAAATCACAATGCTAGCATAAAAACTGAAAAGCAGAATATATTTTTTTAGCATGTGTTCAAGGTTTCTGGTTGTAATCACTGCCTAAAGATACTTCTAAATTCTTTGGGCAAAAGTTGAGAACATTGCATCACAATTACAAAAACTAGAGATTTGAGTACTTGAGCTGATTTGCACTGAAGTCACAACTCCATATGGTCGAGCTGGTTATATCTGGCTGGAAAATGGGGTTTGTGTGCACTGCTGATCCTCAGCAGAAGATCTGAGAATGGGACTAATCATGGAACCTGCCTCAAAGAAGGAAACGCATCACAGGCCTGTACTTTAAAAGCAGCATAAAACAAACACACACCACCCACCTCCACAAAAAAATTGTTGTAAATTAGACAGGGATACAAATAATGCTAAAGAAAAAATGTCATCACTTTAATACTCATATATTAACAGAAAAAAGGACACTTTGTGTCCTAAAAATACGTAAAGATAACATATTCAGAAATGCTAAGTCAGTTTCTTTATCATGGACAAGCTACATCCAGCCTGAGGATGGGTCTCATTGTATCCACTCAAGATACCCTTAGAAGAGGTTGGAATTTATGTCAGAAAAAAAACCAATTCCCACTAAAAAAATCACCAGTTTATGATCTTGTAACTGCTACGTAGCTATGCTAATGCAAGCCTACTAAGCAGATAAACCAGTTTTGCTATTCGTAAATCAATCTGTATGTGGCCTCTCTGGGTTCGGATCCCGACTTAAACTTCTCTGGCTGTCAGAAGGATAAAGTGCAGAGAGACAGAGCGGAGCTCCTGGATCAGTGTCTGGGAGTGGGGCATGAGGATGAGCCCGGCCCTGCGGGGGGTGCTGAGCAATAGGGCAGGACTCAATGGGCCAAAACTGATGCACGGGAAGGTCCGTCTGGGTATGAGGAAGAACTTCTTTACTGTGGGAGTGATCGTGCACTAGAACAGGTTGCCCCGAGAGGTTGTGGAGTCTCTGTCACTGGAGATATTCAAGAACCGTCTGGACACAATCCTGTGCCATGTGCTCGAGCAGGGACATTGGGCCAGGTGACCCACTGTGGTCCCTTCAGCTATATCCACTCGGTGACCTTTGTGAGTCCCTTCTCGCTAGGATATGATACGGCTCTGTGTGGTTTGTGTTGGTTTTTGCGGCAGTGTCCTTTGGGCAGCGAGCCGCGGGCCGGTTCAGCCGGGAAAGACCTCCCAACCCCACCCCCGCCGCCACCCCCCCCACTTCCGGGGCGCGCTCCCGCCATGCCGCGGGGCGGGGCCAAGGGCCCCCTCACGGTGACGTCACCTGGCGCGAGGAAGTGCCCCCTCATTGGCCGGGCTTCTCCGTCACCCCTCCGCGCCCGCCTCCGATTGGGCCCCGCGGCGCTGCCCAGCAAATCGGCGGTGCCGAGCGCGCGGAGGCACCGCCCCGGCGGGGGCTCGGGGGTGGGCGCCGCCGCCATGTTCTCGTGAGCAGCGGCGGCGCGGCG
>VWZG01002637.1:19778-61929 GCA_013396735.1 Grallaria varia | reverse complement strand
GGCAGGGCCGGCGGAACATGGCGTGGGTGCTGAAGATGGATGAGGTGATCGAGTCCGGGCTGGTGCACGACTTCGACGCCAGCCTCTCGGGCATCGGGCAGGAGCTGGGGGCCGGTGCCTACAGCATGAGGTAACTGCCCCCGGAACTCCCCCCGGCGGCCGCGTCCCGGCCGGCCTGCTTGGGCCGCCCGGCCCGGCCCGCGCCGCTCGGCAGGGAGTGCGGGAAGGAGCCGCGGCTCCCCACGCTTCTTCCCTCTCTGTTTTTATTTCTCTGGCTCCCGAAGGCCCTTCCGAGGAGCGGGCACGTGTCGGAGGGGCTCCCGCCCCGCCCTGCGCCTTTGCTGGCAGGTGGCCGCTCGGGCAGTTGCCTTGGGTGGGGGCTTTTCCCTTTTTATGTGTAGTCTCTGCTGTAAAAGTGACAATTCGCTACCCTGGGGGATGTAACCGGACCCTACGTCCTGGAAGATTATGATTGTATACTGGATAAATGTAATTCTTGATCATAATACACAGTCACCGTTTTCGCTGTCGTTTAAAAATGTTTTTTCTCGAGCAGGTAAACGTAGTTAATGGGGTAGCAGTATGGTTGTGTTTTCCCAGTATGTTTATTTCACCATATTTCTGTGGAATGATGTTTTCCTTCCTTTTTTTTTTTTTTTTTCTTGCCATGTAGCTCTTTCTGTCCTTAATCAGTTTGGTGGTTTCCTTACCTTTCGGGTTTTTTACAGGTTTTACCAAGTTAGTGTTTAAATAGCGTTTGGGCGTGCTTTTTCGCAGCTAAGATAAAATTGTACTTGTATGAAATGAGTAAATCTTACCTCACTGACGAGCAGAATGTGTGGATTCCTGAGTGACTGCTTAGCATGGGAAAGAGAAACTGTTCTGGAAGCACCGGGAGACATTTTAGTCTAAGGTTTTCGACAGGATTAGTCAGTGTTTTGACAGTCCAGGGAATTAAAGTAGTTGCACTTGATAGTTTTGGTGGCCTAGCCTGTATGGAAGGCATGTTCCCTCTCAGATGCCCACGAGTTTCAACTATTATGTGTATTTTAAGGCAGTACTTCCTATGTGAAGTGTTGGAAGTGCAGTTTCTTTGCTGGAATTTATAAATAATGGCATCAGATGAATAGAAATGAGGATCCTTCTGCTAGTATTTGGAATTGGAAGCTCAGCAGGTTCATGGTGGGATATGTATTTGATGGGGTTTTTGCTCTATGTGGGGTTTGGTTATTTTTTTTTAATTAAAAATAGTTTGAGAATTTGCCAGTTCAGAGAACAAGGTGATTCATCTGTCCTGATAAGACTACTCCTGATATTAAGCTTGTCTGGATTTTTTCCCATTTCTGCCTTAGCAAAAATTCATCCCATGAAATGGTGTGCCAATTTTTGTGAGTAGCTGTATGGTGGATGCCTAGGTGTCTTCTCAGTGTGGAGACACCTGTGGATAATGCATGCGCTCCTACTCATCCTTCTCTGTCACAATTCAGTTCTTTCTAGGATTTCTTGTGATTAAAAATACTGAGTTTTGACTGGGTTTTTTAAAAATATATTCCTTTCTCTTCATAGACTTCATTCCTCCTCCCAGTAGTGCTTACTGTTCAGTTTCTTGGAAGTATAAGAATTGTTGCCTTTGCTGTTGGATGGATTGTTTATTCTGCTCGTGTCATTCTGTTTTGGTGGGCAGCAATCCTAAGTAGTTCTTAGTTAAAATTACCTGCCTGTTAGGACATTCTGAATTATCACAAAGAGTTGTAGCCATTAAAAATACTTAAAAAGTAATATTGCAGAAGCTAAGCTATACATTGGTTTTGAATTTTGTTGCATGCTTTGTCTGCAGAGTGGTTTTGGAATACACATGCTAGTAGTATTATTTGTAACTTCAATCTCTGTTAAAGGGTTCACCTAGTTGCAATTAGTATTTGTGGTATTCAGAATGATCTCAGCAAGCATATCAATTATTTTATGTGTTGCTTGGATTTCTACTTTAGTGAAATTATGGCCTGGTAAGTGATGTGAGAGGGGGAAACTAAGAAAAGTAGTACAACATGAAGAGTGAGAGATACTGTTCTGTGCCAGTAGAAGCTAACTACTTGTCACTTTTTTGTTAGAAAAAAAAGCCAAACAACAAAACACCCCCAAACAGTAGAAGAAAAAGAAATACTGCGTAGAGGAAAGTGCTTTGAGTGCTCCCAATGTAATATGGCCCATGTGTTTTGTCAGCAAGGCCTGCATGTAACTCTTTTACCTATTAGGATTGTATATAGAGTAGTTGATATATCCTGAAGTTGATGATGAGTCAGTGCCCTGAAGTAGAATATATGGCAAACCTCCTGTGTTTATTCTTATTCAGAAAGCTGTTCATGTATGTTGGTCAGTGACTAGGGCTTTTTTAGAAGGCAGCTAAATGCCTCCTAAATTTCTCTGCAGATTCATATGGTTTTACATAGGTTTCAAAATTTCCTTATAAAATCTTGAAAGCCCATTTTTCTGATTGTTCTGACGTCTCACACAATAAGAAACTGCCTATAAACACAAAATGCAATTTGAGTGTTAATAACAGTTTTAACAGCTGTAAGATGTGACAGATAACACCCCCCCCAAAACCTAGATAAAAATATGGTACCTTTAGTGATAGTGAGTTTTGAGTTTTGCTGTTACATTCAGTTAGTAATGACCCATCATGTATTCTTACAAATCCATCCATTGTAACACAACAGGAATTCTGTCCTTTTTGGTAGTGGTGGTTGTTATGAACTGCTAAAAAAACTGGAGGCTGTTTAATTGAAAAGGTAAGTTTCAAAGAGCGGTCATCTCTCTAGCAGAATCTCATTTTTCATGTAGTGAATTATTTGAGTAATAAATCAGTTTAAGTTAAATGAGCATTAATAGACAAGTGCCTTAATGACTGAATTTTTATGGGTAAATTGGAGACTTAGTGTATGGATTTATTTAAATATTTGCATTTCCAGTGGTGTTCATAGTGGTAAAATTCAAGCCTATCATGGAGAACTTGGTGATTATTTCAGGAATAGCTGTTTTGGTATATTTTTGTAGTTTAAAACTGAAGTTCAGTAAACTGAATTGGAAAAGATGGCTCTTGGTTCTGAAATGGGGAAAGTGTATACAAAAGACTCTATGAAAATACTTTCAGAGAATCTCAGTTTTTTGAAGAATCAGCTCAGTTTAACTCTGCAGCACTTCCCAAACACTGAAGTGTCTTTCTGAAACGGAGCTGGCTGCTGCCTTGGTTGAAAAGCGCAGAAGCCCTAATGAAGTCATTAGTCTTATTTCCTTTCTGTGCTGTGGAGAGCGTTGGATGGTGAAGGAACTTTGTGTATCCAGTCTCCTCCCCACTTCAGGCTAAAGTAAGCATGAAGGTGGTCAGTAAGGAGTTGAGGAACGGTTGTATTACAACCTATAGCTCTGGTTTTAGATGCAGAAGAGAGGGAGACTGTTGTCTTCTGACAGCTTTTGGGTCCCTGTCATCCCTTTTTCGGCTTCTGGTGAACATGATTGGGTCATGACAGTTACTGCCTTAACTTTATAGCTGCTGTGCAAAAATAAAAAGAGAGTTATGTCATTGACCCTGTTTTTGGCTGCTGTTACATTATGACAGATAAAATGACTGTTTATGCTTCCCCTAATGCTTCCCACTGTTTTGAGACTTTGCTGCTGGATATGTTTTTTATTTAAGAGGAATGTTTACTTAAGATATCCTGAATTTTTTATTTCCTTTCTCAGACATACACAGTATTTTCTGCAGAATACATTATAAAGCTTCTGCTGCAGCGGTCTCTTCTATTTTTATGTATTGCATTGTAGAAAAAATAGTTTTCACTGACATCTAGACTCTGTAAAATAAAATGTTATGTACTGATTAGAATTGGAGCTTGATTCTGTGTTCAAGGATACGAATATGTAAATACCTGTCAGGAAATAGGCATTTGAAGGAAAAGAGAATCCACAAACCTAATTCTCCTTGCACTGTTACCACAGATAAACAGTGTTGAAAGATAACCTCATGTCCTAGGTCACTGGCACTGGCTTGGGCTTGGTTTTTTAGTGAGCTTGTTTCTTTTCTTCTTGGTTGAGTGTGTAAGTACGTTACAAGAAGTCAGGAACCAGTTTAATTTTAAAGGAAAAAACTTCAAATTCTAGAACTGTCTTCTCTGTTCCTATTGCCCCTCATGGTGGATGGATGTCTTGGATTGAGAGCAGGGCAGTAAGTCTGTCTTTGTGTACTCTTCATGCATGACTCCTGTGTAGGAGCAGTCTGTACTGCGGGAGCTTCCTGACCTCCCTGTGTTGGAGGACTGGATACAGAACCATGGATTTGTCATGGAGAAGTCTTACTTCTTTTCCTTGTGCTTTCAAGAACTTAGGAAGACACAGGTTTTGGTGTCGGCATTTTCTTCTTTGGTTATTTTTTGTATTTTGTGCCAGACTCCCCTTAGGTTGAAGCCTTTAACCATCTTAGTTTCCGTGTGGTTGGTTGTGGGATTCCCAGGAACAGCAGGACATTTGCACCTGTCTCTTGTTCATGTTGCACTTCTTGACAGTTGCCACAGAGAAAGTTGTGTCCCAGAAATTAATTCCAGGGCTCATCTCACATCAAACTTGCTTTTGCCATCACAGGGAAGGTGTTAGGAAGTACCAGTTCTCCTGTTGCTTTACGTTTTTCTGTGGCTTGTTCACACCTCTTAACAGTGCAGAACTTGGCTTTGAGGTCATAACTCTTAATGCAAATACTGCTTGAGAAAAATTTTTCTCAAGGTATTTGCCCTTGTAAAACATGCTTTAAAGTTTCAAAAGGCCTGCATGTTCTTGGAGTACTTTAATACTCACACCCAGAAGTATACAGTCCAGAAGACAGATAAGGCAGATGATTGATGGAACATCACTTTGAATTTTGATGACATAGTAATTCCTGTTCTTGTAAGAACAGGAGGCTCTTAATTTATTTTATGGCCCTATTATTAGGGAGGGGTGTTTTTGTGTATGTGTGTATTAGCTTTTTTTAAAATGCTTCAGACAAAGTTTTGAAAAGAGTGTTTTAAATTTAGAAGGAAGTGATTTTTGAAGGCTGGCAAACACTTCACAAGCTTGGGAGGATAAATTAATTTTTCTTCATCTTTTTGTTCTATGCTCATATAGGCAACATAGCATAGGACTGCTTATCACATGTGATCCATCCCCCTGGATGCTTTAGTTCAAGAGTTGACATTCACCTTGCTTCAATTTCTAAGCTTTCCTACTTTTGTATGGTGAAGTTTCATTTATGCACCTCTGTAGCATAGACTGGGTGTTGGAGGATGTGTTAACTGCCTGCTCTTGATGTGTAAGGAAGACTGTTTCTGTTTGGTTCTTTCTGGGAAAGTTTTCCTCCTGCGTCTAGGAGGAAAGAATGCTTTTCATTTGAATGCTTTAGGTAATGCTTTCTGAGGGACTGAGATAAGACTTTTCTTACTGGAGCTAATAGTTTCAAAAACTTGATCTCTGCATCCTTCCATCAGGTAAGTAAACCTTTATAGATTGACTTTTTCAAATGATATCAAGAAATTAACAGCAGATGCTGCTTGTCCTTCAAAACGTTGCTACTCACTTATACGTCAGCTTGCTTTTAGTAAAGTTCACTAAATGAGTCAAGTGAAGTAAATTAGTCTTCACTTCATAAGATCAAAAGTTAATAGTGGCAAAGAAATAAGAGAATCAGTCTCTTACAGCTCTCTTGTCTCCTATAGCCTGAAATAGTTTCAACAGTAGCTGTTTTGGAACCCTTGCTTTTCCCCCATCTGGACAGTTCTGCCAGTGGCTGCTTCAGTTAGGTAAGAGCAAAGCTGGCAGTAAAAGTCCCTGTCGCGAATCTTCACTGGGCCAACAAAAGTCACATTTCACCTGGTGAGCAGGAAAATGACTAAAGGGTGCACACATTAGTATACATAAACATGGAGGCTTCCAGGGATTCACTGGGATAATTTGTACTGTCAGGCCACTGGCTTCTTAAAAATGCAGAAATTGTGTCGAGGGTATGAGGGGAAAAAAGCTGGAACTGAGAAGGCTGATCTGCTCTCCAGGTGGTGTTTGGTTGGGTTTTTTTGAGTTTGGGTTTTTTTTGTTGTTGTTGTTGTTGTTTGGTTGGTTTTTTTTTTCCTTTTTGTTTTATTGAGTCTTACAATAGAATCAGTATAAGATTAGAGATGGTAAAAAGACTGATTTAGCATCTCTATATAGTTTCTGGGAAGGTGATTGACATAATAGCATATATTATATGCAGTTTATAGTCTTCAGTTTAAGTAAAGAGCACTATTTAAAATGCCACATTTCTGTTTCCCGTTGCTTTCCTTCTCTAAATTGTGAGTACTCGTCACATCTTTTCCTCAGGTGTGAGCAATGAATTTTATTTTGTAGAAAATGCTTGTCAGTGACATTTAGCTGGTCCCTACTTAAATTGGCACTTTGAAATCTTCATTTGAAATATTTTACTCGTACTTCATTGACTGTTTTAATTGCCTGCAGTTTTTATCCATTTTTATATGGGGAAAGAAGTGTGTTGAAAAGCAAAAACGCCCATATTTCATTCTTTGAGTGAACAAATCAAAATGTTATTTTACTTATTTAAAGATGGAAGGTGTTTAAGTTGCAGTGGCGTTTCTTTTCCTTTGGACTGCAGTAGTACACAGAAGATTGTTTTATAAGAAAAATTTGCCTTTTGCTGTTTTTCTAGAGTGTTTTTTGGAATGATGGCATTTAGGAATGAACATGATGTTTTCTTGTTGGAGAGCTCTCTTGATTGTGGAGTTGGATGTCTTTTATTTTTTTCTTCTTCAGTGGTAATTAGTCATTGCCACTTTGTAAGTATTAGCAAGTGCAGGTTTGCTGGTTAAATTGGTCTTCCATTTGTATCTGTTGGCTTCCAATGCTTTGTCTCTTAACTGCTTTATTAGCCACATCACACTTTCTTAAGCCAGACCAGCTACAATTTTATTGTGTAAATAAATTTGAATTTAAGTTGTGGGTGGAAAATCAAGGCTTGAAAGATGTTTTTTTAAGTACACAAAAGACTTCTCTTTTTAGTGTGTTACGTGAAGGCAGGTGCTGCAGAACTTAGGTGGGAATTACAGGTTATTTATTTGGTGAAATGCTTTCCATGCCTTCGCTGTTGCACATCAACTCCTATGTGTGTATTTTAAACACAGCTCTTGTTTCCGTGTTCTTGCCATCTTAAAGTTCCTCCTCATAAAAACAGTAGTGGTTTATGTGCTAAAATGTGCGGCGAGCAGCAGTCTTGTATGGGGACATGCTTCCCTCTGCTTGTCCCAGTGCTCCCTCCTGTGCTGGGCTGCTCCTGCTGCCCTTCTGACTCACACTAAGGTGTGAGGCATCTCATTGTTTCTTCTCAGTCCTCCTCAAGGAGCAGTTACCAATACACATAATTTTCTGTCGCACTGATGGATGTAGCACTCCATTTCTCTGTACAAGTAAACTCTTAAGGGTGTCCACTTCTTCCAAGTGGTTATTTCATATTGTCTTCCTTTGTAACTTAGTTAAACCTTCTCTGGGCTCCAGTTTGGGCAGCTGGCGTCAGAAGTAATTAGGATATGGTTCAGCAGCCTGGTAGTGCTTTTTTGGGAAGTGTCCTGCCTTGTCCTTCTTTCATGCCTTTTTGTAGCATGTCCTGTGGTTTTTTCCTAGTGGAAAGGAACCTGTAATGGGTGTCTTTGGTATGAGATGGAATTCAAGAAGAATTTATTATTATCATAGAGTTCTCTTTAAATAAAGCAGGCTCTCACAGGAATGAGGAACAGTGGGAAAAAAGTTCTTCTTCAAAAAATGTTGGGGTACAACATACAAATAGTAGTGCAATATAGATAAGACATTTATAATTCTTTTACAAAATTTATTAAATCTATGTTTGTGATCAATGCAAGAGATAAAGCAAGATACATGTTGGTTAAAAACTGAATCAACAGGTGAGGTGGTATAAGAAATCTTTTGAAAATCCATTTCTAAACTGAGTTAAAAAAGTTCCATGGATCTTCAGATTATTTAATCATAAACAAAAGTTCAGTGCAAGAAAAACGCTTTGATGGTTAATGTATGAAGGATTACTGTATACAAGGAAGACTAATCTATTGCTAATACAGGTTATTCCTTTCTGTAGAAAGCAGATGATGTGTTTGCTGGTTGTGGTGAAGCTGTCTTTCTTTAAAACAGCCTGTGGACAGCATAGATTGCTCTTTACTCTTCCGAAGCTTAGCAGCTCCAGAGTTTTTCTAGTGGTTGTGAGTCTTACATAAGTGAAGTGAGTCTTGGCATAAACTTTCTATAACTTTTGTGAATCTGTGGCTTAATCGTTTTTGGGCTAAAGCCTAAGAAAAGTTAAGATTGAAAAGTCTTCTACATCCACAGAATTAATAGGTTAGATGTAGTGGTATTAAGTGGGTTGAGATACTTTCACAGTGTAGATAACTTACTTGGGGGAATATACTATTTCAAAGAAGAAAATGAAAGCCTTGCTTTTGTCTGCATCTTTGTTATGCAAGCTTGCCTATGTTGACAGGTGAAAAGTTTAATGAAAACTGGTTTTTTTGGTGGAGACAGGAACTGAAGATGAAAATTTCATAGGAACAGCAGAACAGTATTTGTTGTCTGCTTAAGTCCTGTGGCATTGTTTGTGTATCCTAGCTTAAAGTTCTGGTGGAAATTTTCTTGATACTGCTCATACAAGTTTCACTAATAAACTGAGTGACACACTTCTGTATGTATTTCACTGGGGGTTTTTTAAAGTACAAATAATTTTTTAACATCAGGCAAAACAGGGCCATCAGTCTCACAGAGTTATTTATTTTGTTCTTTTCAGTGATGTTTTGGCACTGCCTATTTTCAAACAGGAAGATTCCAGCCTTCCACAAGAAAATGAGACCAAACATCCACCCTTCCAGTATGTTATGTGTGCTGCGACATCTCCAGCAGTAAAATTATATGATGAAACTCTCACGTACTTGAATCAAGGTTGGTATACATATGTGAATGTAGCTTGTGGTGCAGGTCTAAAACTGAAATGGTATTTCATGGTTTGATATATGTGTGTATATCCAAAACGAAAGCATGTCAAAAATGAGGTTGGATGCCTTACTAATATTCTTTTTTGTCAAATTGTAGGCTCGTGTATGTTATTACTTCCCCTTTAGAGTCTGGTGGGGTTCATTTTGTTGGTTTATTTTTGGTTTTTTCCTGCTGTTTGTTGCTCCTCTCCATCCTCCACATCCCCCGATAAAATCAAGCCACCAGAGCTTTTGGAAGAACAAATTCCAGGTAGTAATAGCTTAAAATACAGGACTAATTTTGCATTCCTGTTTAGACTTGGTCAGTAGTAGCAAGGTTTAAAGGTAGACCAGTGGGAGAAATGAACCCATCTTGAGAGATTACGAGTCAGAGTTACAATCTGAAAAGATTAGAATGATGCAGATAATTACAATGATACAGATAAAACCAGTTTAAATCCACAAAAATAGATGTATAACTCAGCACCCTGGGGCATGAGCAGAATAGTGTTCATTAGCCCCTGTGTTGAGCCCCATGTGGTCCCCCTGAATACAAAGGAAAGGAAAGGAAAACCTGTGGGTGAGGATGGTCACAGTCTGTTTGAGAGTGAACTTCAGCCCAACTGAAGTTCTGGTCCTCCTCTGGATCTGGCAAGTGGTACACTTGGATTATATATGCTTAGGTTCAGATTGGTCTGCCCAGTACCTCCCCCAGGGTGGGGAATTTCACAATGGGTGATTTAACTCTTTTGAGTCAGGGAATATTTTTGGAATCTTTGGTGGTCTATGATGACTACCTATTGTGCCAGTCCCTAATGACCTCTTAGCAGACATGACCCCCCAGGCTGGGTGTGAAGGTGCTGATGCCTCCCTGGAGGGGAGTTAACAGCTGAGTTTCTGGTGTGAAGACATGTAAAAATTCCCCTGTCTCCCTGGGTTCTTTTAACACCCAGCCTGTGGCCTGAGGTGTCAGGTGTGCCCTGGGCAGCTGCTGCCAATGATCCATTACTAACAGTCTATCAGAAATGACACAGAGGGTGTAGAATACATGGTTTTGTTTACACCCACATAGTGATAAACTGGTCCCAGCCCCTGTAACTAGAACAGCAAGTTAATTGATATTTGCATAAGGTACACACAAACAACTGTCTAAAGTCATAATAAATGTTATTGTATCAATCCTTGAACAAAAACTACTGCACAAGAGAGGCCACTGTAATTGCTCTCAAATTAGCTATGCGTATCTGCCTAGTTCAGTATTATGTTTGAAACATAAACAGAAGTGCAGCTACCTTTGTAGTTACCTTTGGAGTTTGTGTGCATTTCACTATTGTCTGTCGACATTTATCAGAAATTAACTAGTTAAACACTTCATGTGAATTACACTAGGTTTTTTTCCTCATAGTCTGTGGTTAATTTGCATGAAAGTTCTTGTTTTTTTCTTGTAGAGAGGGCACTGATTACTGGGTAAAATAAGCTGAATGTAGTCATTGCCATATGATAAAACCTCCCTCACCTCTGGAAATTACACTGGCGTCCTAAGTTTAGTCAGGTAGTATTCTGAACTCAACTAAAAACAATTTCTCATTTATTTTGGACCATATCAATAGTTTTGTACCCTCCCACCACTCTCTCCCCCTCCTCTGGCACTAATGCTCTAGGATCACCATTCCTAGATTTAGTTCAGCTTGTTTTTCCTTGTGTATTTTGACTTGAAATCTCCATAGACTGTACTGTTATTAGTAGGCAGAGCACAAAATGTGGGGCTGAAGGAAGAAAGTGCCTGCTATCTTGCTTCTGAGAAGAACTTACTATTTAAGTGTCAGTGTCTGAAATTACTGTAACTGTTCTGCCCTTGAAAATCTCTTTTAATATAAAGAATTTGTTGGCAAAGAAGTTTTGCTGGTTTTCTGTAACTTTTCCTGATATTGAAAAATGAGGGCATTCATTGGTATACCTTTTTCTGAATAAATGTGGGAAGAAAAAAACAGTTGGCCAACTTCCTTTTTGTGCTAGTACATCACACAGAAAGATGATACATTTATTTATGGGTTGAGACCTTTCCATAAATATTTCTCTGTTAGTTGTTAGTGTATATGTGTGTCTATACGTAAAAAAAACCACTACATCTTGGGGTATATTTTGAGACATGACATCTTTCATAGTGAAGCCAGCTTAAAATAAGGATCAGTTTCCAGCACTTGAGTTGTGCTGATACGTGTTTGTGTAATGAGTTGGATTGAGTCTGCTAGAAAAAGAGTAATTTAAGTCCTTGTCGCTTAATTTATCTGGTTTCTAGTTTAGGCCCCATAATGAGACCGTGTCTTGCCTTAAATAATTTTCAGGGTTTCAAATACCCTTTTTAATTTTGTCACCAGTTGTCGTAGTTTCCTGACTTGGGAATATCAGAAGCAATTTGCCCTGTCTGTTAAGCTGTGGTGACATTCCCTAAGGCAATAAGTATCTTAATGACAATAGCAAAGAGGTGTTGATCAGAGTTTGAGGAGCATCTGGTTGATGCTCTTAGTAATATGATTTAGTTTTAGGTGGTCCTGTGAGGAGCAGGGTGTTGTACTTGATCCTTCTGGATCCCTTCCAGCTTGAGATATTCTGTGAGCTAATGGAAGATTTCCCATGATCAGGTGTTCAGCTGAAGCTAGTTGTTCAGGTATTTGCAGGATTCTTACTGATCATGAAATCTGAGTCCATTGAGAATGCGTATCAGAGTTGTGGGACAATGTTTCAACTGCCTGTTGTTTGGCTAGATCTATATCGTAGAGCAGAAGGGGTGTGGAAGAGAATTTGTTTGCAAGGGGAAGCATTCCTTAGGTAGGTTTCCACAGTGTATGGCTGGCCTTGAAATTCTCTGAATGCAAATAACTGCTTGGGCGAGATGGTAAGGGGGGCAAAGGTACCTTTGCCAGCCTGATGGCTGACCTGGTAAGGAGGGCTTTGAAGTAGGAATGAAGAGGGAGGGAGAGAGTGACCAGCAGCACGTGAGGGAGCGATGGACATAGTTGATGAGCAAAGTGACCTGGAATGATGTGCATAAAAGGGAACACAGTGTCAGCAAAAGGAGGCTTAAACAGTGTCACCTCCAGCATTTGAATGTAAGCAAGCCTGTAAAGCATCATTATGAGGACCCCCCAAAACCCTTTCTGGTAAAAGAGCATGGCATCCAGAGTGCACGTACATCAGTAGTGCAAGCAGTATAGCAAGTAAACATAAGGAATTAAGACATCTGTGTGCATTTGTAGGGCTATGATCTTGGGATCATGGAGACATGATGGGATGGCTTGCCTAAGTGGAATGTTGCAGTGGAGGGATACTGGCTCTTTAGGAAAGGGCAGGACAAGAGGATAAGGGAGGCAAAGTTGTGCATTATATGGGAGAACAGCAGGAATGTCATGGAGCTCTGCCTGGGGATGGATAATGTGCCAATTGAGAGCTCATGGGTAAGGATTAAAGAGCAGAACAATATGAATGGCATTGTAGTGGGTGTCTGCTGTAGGTCACCTGACCAGGGAGAACAAGCAGATGAGACCTTCTTATGAAGAGCTAGAAGTAGCCTCACATTCACAGGCTGTGGTCTTTGCAGGAGGACCTCAACTCCCCTGATGTCTGCTGCATGAGCAACAGAGGAAGTTGCTAGAGAGCACTGATTGACAGCTTCCTGACCCGAGTGACAGAAGAGTCAGTGAGGAGAGGGGCTCTGGTGTACCTCATAAAACATGGAAGGGCTCATTGGGGTTGTGAATATTCATGTCAGGCTTGGCTGCCTTTGAGATGGTGGAGTTCATGATCCTGAGAGGAAGAAGCAGAGCAGCAGAAAAGATCACATCGCTGGACTTCAGGAGAGCAAACTCTGGCCTCTTCAATGATCTTGGTAGAGTGCCATGGGAGAAGGCCCTGGAGGGAAGGGGGGGCCCAAGATAGCTTGTTGGGATTCAAGGATCAGCTCCTGCAAACACAAGAGGAGAAAATCCCAATGAACATGAAGTCAGGCAGAAATGGTGGGAGGCCTAGATGGATAAGCAAGAGACTCCTGTGAAAACTCAGATACAAAACATGGAAGCAAGGGACAGGGTAACCTGAGAGGAATACAGAGGCACTGTCCAAGCCTGCAGAGATACAGTCAGAAAAGCTAAAGCCCAGCTGAACCAAATCTGGGGAGGAATGTCAAAGACAAGATGGTCTCCTTTAAGTAAGTGGCAAAAGAATGACTGTTGAACAGGACAGCAGCCATTGTGAGACTGGACATGGAAAAGGCTGAAGTGTACTGTATGCCTTCTTGGCCTCAGTCTTTTCTAGTATCACTGGTCTTCAGGAATCTCAGGCCCTAGAGATGAGGGGAAAGTCTGAAGCAAGGAACATGTACCCTTGGTGGGAGAGGAACAGGTCAGGGAATACTTAAACAAACTGGGCAGACATAAATCCATGGGTCTTGATGGGATGCACCCATGAGTGCTGAGGGAGGTGGCAGGTGCTATTGTGAGGCTACTCTTTATTGCCTTCGAATGATCGTGGTTACTCGGAGAGGTGTCTGAGTACTATAGGAAGGCAAATGTTGGTCTGATCTTCAAAAAGGTGGACCAGGGAACTACAGGCTTCCTGCTGATGGAGCAACTATTCCTGGGAACCATTTCTGGGGACATGAAGGACAAGATCATCATCAGAAATAGTCAGCACAGATTTCCCAAGGGAGTGTCATGCCTGACCAGCTTGATAAACTTGTATGATAAACTGGATGGTTTGGTAGACAAGGGGGAAGGTAGTAGACTGTTTACAAGCAATCCTCAGTAAAGTTTATGCTGTTTCTCCCATAAGATCCTTATAGAGAAGCTAACAAAGTATGGGCTAGATGAGCATCCTTGGAGATACTAGGAAGCAGCCAGGCTTGGTCCTGGGCTACTGTCCGGAGGTGGCCCTGCTTGAGCAGGGGGACTGACCACGATGACCTCCAGAAGTCTCTTCCGAACTTGAGCATCCTGTGACTTTTGTGAAAGAGGATACTACAAATGCAGAGCATGAGGCAGGGGGCAGTTACAACTCCTGGCTTGTGTTGCCTTGCTCCTGTGGCTGCTCTCTAGGAAGGAGTAGAAAGCAGCATATACAGCTCTTGTATAGAGGTGACTAAATTCAGTGCTGTGGTGCTTTTCCTACTTAGAGAGCAGCTGCATGTCCAAAACTCCAGAATGGAATTTATCTGCTCCTTTATTTTGAAAACTTCCTGAGTTATTTTTACACTTTCAGGTCAGTTATTCCAGGTATTCACTTGTTGAGGAAGCAATCAGAATTCACCCACCTCGCCTGTAGAAAATGATGAGAAAGAACAGAGAAATACTTGCAAAAGCTTACTAGATTTAAAAAAGTGCTGACTATTAATACAGTTGGACTTATATCTGTGTGAGTAAAATAACACTGGTAATTGAACAAATCTCACTAACAGGAAGTTTCCTCCTGTTAAATATAGGAGGAGAAATTGTCTATTGTTTACTCAGCCGCACTAGGTTAATCTAATTTTGATACAGTCATTGATGGTATAAATGTTCACATGCTGCTGGGGTAAAGAAAGCCTGTACGTGTGTAGACTATCTCTATAAATGTGTTAATTATTACAGAAAAAAACCCCTTGAAGTGGTCCGTAGTTGAAGGTAACTTCGGTCTGTGAAGCACTGAAAGTAGATGAAGAGATCATTTACTCATTTACAAGGGTATTACCTTGTAGTCACAAAATGACTTTTAAATGTAGTATACGCAGGAACATAAAGGTAGTTTGGAGGGCAGTGTGCAGAAGGTAGTGAATTGATCTTTGTAAACATGTTGAAATTTATTTTAATTAGGGAAATGTGATTTTTGCAAATGAATGTGGTGCTCACCTTAGGAAAAAAAAAAGCCCATAGTTCAAATGAATTACTTCAAGCTTCGCCTCTTCTGAAGCACAAGTTATCATATTCACTGGAAAGGTAGGTTTGCTCATACCTGTTTGATAGAAACGGCAACCATCTCTTTTAAAGGCTTATTTCTGAAATCATAAAAGCCTGAAAATCATAAAAAAGCAGTAGGTACATGGACAAAGTTAAGCATGGGAGAATAGTATTTATGTTGTGGGAAGAGTATAAAAATTCTGCTAGTGTTTGTTTTGGAAGACCAGTTAATGGTTCTCAGTATGTTGCCTTTTGTCATTTAAAAAAAAGGAAATCAGCTTTGAAATGTTTTTTTTTTTCAGAACAAAATAGAGAAACGAGTACTTACACTTCAGCCGAAATGAAATACTTAAACTTTGAAAGTGTCTGGTGTCTTAGGAATTCTAAATTGTTTTAGCGTACTCCAAACTTTCTCAAAATTGACCACACCTCTTTTAAATTCAAAACAAAATTTTAATTTGGAAAATGTGTAGAAGTAAACAG
Source organism: Grallaria varia (assembly GCA_013396735.1). NCBI lineage: Eukaryota > Metazoa > Chordata > Aves > Passeriformes > Formicariidae > Grallaria > Grallaria varia. The sequence goes on along the minus strand of VWZG01002637.1, from coordinate 46,475 downwards.
AACAGTTCTTAACTACTAAATATATTTTTATATGTACACAAAACACCAGGACAGAACAAATAACAAAACCTCTAAACAAATGAGCCTCTGAAGAGAGTTGGATCCTCTCCTGTAGGCAGTGTGGGCTCTTCCCTCCTTTGTCCTCAGTCCAAAAGGCCCTGGCTCGGGATGGGCAGAGGTGGGGGTGGGCCGGGGGCTCCCATGTCGGTGCCGTCGGTGGCTCGGGAAAACTGCAGCAACTCCAAGGCGATCGTGAATGTCCATCTGAAGCGCAAGGCACACCGGGCTAGGAATGGGAGGCAGGGAAGAGGCCAAAGCCGCAGGAGTCCCTCTGATGTTCTTCCTTCCCCCGAGCCGCCGCCGAAGGAGCAGAAGAAAAAAAAACTCCCCAAACCAAAAGAAAAATAACCTCTCCCCGCCCCCACCCTACCCCCCACCCCTCCCAGCCATTAGGTTGGAATGTGGGTGATTAGCTGAGTCTCTGTTTCGATAGTGGGGCGGGGAGGGTGTCAGCTCCCAAACTGCTGGTAGGGAAAGAAAAAATTCTGACAAATACTATAACGGTCTGGTAATTTTATAGAGACTGAAAAGTTTCCTTTTCCATTAGTTCTCATGCTGTGAAGTGCGTGTTGCTATGAAGAGCTCAAACACGTGTTTCAAGTATCGGTATTCTTGTGTACTGTGAATTTTAATTTAAATGCATTAGACATTAAATAACCTTGTGTTCTGACACTTCTACTGATACAAATGGTTTTCTCTTTAAAGGTCAGTCCTATGAGATACGGATGCTAGATAATCGGAAAGCTGGAGACATACCAGAGATCAATGGAAAACTGGTGAAGGTGAGTTTAAGATCTGTAGATAGCATTACTGACAAACCAGAGACTATGTTCTGTGGATTTTTTTTTTCTGATGTAACTAATATTTTTTCAGAATGTGTGGCCCAGTGATGTTTACAAATAAAAATGTGTGAATATATATACCTAATGCACATAATACTTGTGTGTACTGAAGACCTAAGCATTTTAGGCAGAGCTTAAGGTAGTTGTCTGTAAGGTCGAGCTTAAGGTAGTTGTCTGTAGATTTGCGTCCATCATCTTCTGAGCCCTTCTGTTGTCCATTTCAAATGATGAGGAGATGCGGGAAGAAGTTAGAGGATCATTTAAATAGAAGTGGAGGTACTGTGACCAGGTTTCTTAATAAGTGTTGTGGGAAATACATGGAGCCAGCCTGTGGTTTTTGCACCGGTAGGATATTGGAGATACATCCATAGAAAAATGGATCTCTCTAATTTTGCTGGGTTTGAGCAGTTCATTCCGCAGCTGAGCTTATTTTCCCAGTTCCAGGTTTGTTTCCTGGTGCTTTAACCTTAGCAGAAGGTACTGTGGATCTGATCTGAGGTATTGTATCAAGTATAAGAATGAGGCAAACTAAATAAAAGAACTGATGAAGCAGAATGGTTCGGATTTTTCTTTTAAGCATCTGATGATAGATTTTATTGAATTCTCTAAAAAATCTTAGGTATTAGGAGAGAAGGGAAAAATGTCACTTAAAGTCACTTTGAAAGTCGTGCTGATAAATGCAGTGAACAGTGTGCCTGTCAACTTTGGGCTGTATAAGTTACAAACTTTGTCTTGCTTACATAGTCCTATTCGTTGTTCTTACTTGTCTGTGGGATGGTTGTTCAGAGATTATTTCAGGAAGTGTTAAGCACAAACAAAACTGGGATTTGTAAGTTCTGTAATTAAACTTTTACAACCTGGCATGGTGACTTGCTGCAATAAGCACGTGGAATATTAGCACCCTTAGGTGCTATTTCCTTGTAGCCTTGGGGTGTCTCTTTGCTGTAATTTTCTAGGTTTGTATATGGGTGATGAGTCATTTGGCAGGTAGAATAGAACAAGGCAATGTAAAAGTTGAAGTCAATTTTACCATAGCAAGGTATTTTAATGGTACATCAATGAACTTTTCATTTTGGACGCTTAAATACTGGAGTCCCAGTACTTCACCAAATAAGGCATTTTGTGGTGGTGGAGGTGGCTGCAGATAATTCAAGTTCCAAAGTTGCCAGTCTGCTGTGCAAAAGGAGTGGTATATTTGTGTTATCTTTGAAATAAACCCAAAAAATGCAATGAAGAGGCACTCCATTTAAAAGTTCTTGGGTTTTGTGGACACTTTTATCTGCTAATACAGGGAAGACTGTAGAATAATGAAAAATGATGCGAGTATGTCTACATTCTGTTTGTTGGTTAGCAATTAATATGTGTGGTATTTTTCCCCCTCTGTGTAAAAAATTGCTATGTATGTGCATTCATACATTTAGCAGTACCAAAACTGGTCACAGAAGTAGATATTGTTAGATAATTGCTTCTACGTGAATAAAGTTAATGTTGTAGTTGTTATAAATATTTTAGGTAGAGTAGTTGAAAAAGTTGGAAGGGTTTTTTTTAACTCATTTTTTCTATTAATTAGAATAATAGATTCATTGTAAATATACTTGTAAATACTAAGAAGGGACTTTCCTATTTTATTTGTTAGAATGTCCTACAAATATTCACTGAACTCCCAGTGAAAAAATGGTCAGTAGTATTCAGCACTTTTCATACAAAATGAAATCTTTTGTGTTAGCTTCTAAAATTATTTGGGGTTGCTTACATAGTGTTGATACTGTGCTGTCAGTGTTGCTCAGTTCACTGCATGTAATTCATAGTGGCCTTTAGAATATGCAATCAGATGTAATTCTCTCTTGCATTTTTTACCACATTGTCAAGTATCTCCTGCTGGTCAGTTCTGTTTCTGTGTTCTGGAATATTTTGGCATACTGATGGTTGCCAAATCTTTTGCTGTAAATATATATTTATAAGCACTGTGGCTATTTTGAAATGTTTTAGTGCATTATCTTTAGGCTGCTTCTAAATATGTAGTAACTTATGTCTCATCAAATGCTTGTTTTCTTCTTTATTAGAGTATTATAAGAGTTGTGTTCCATGACAGAAGGTTGCAATATACAGAGCACCAGCAGCTGGAAGGTTGGAAGTGGAACCGCCCTGGGGACAGACTTCTTGACTTAGGTATAATTGTTTCTGTTGGTTGCTACTGCGTGGAATTCAATTTCCAAATTTAAATTGATCATGCTCACATTTATGCTGGGGCTGGTCAAAAAGGACAAACCATTTTTTCTGGATGGTGCTTTGTCTTCATGTTTATTTTGAATATAAATGTTCTTACCGCTTTCACATTTTTTTAAGACTGCTATAAAGGTAAGATAACTCTGCATCTTTGCATTTAATAATCTTTCTAATTTTGATTATTAAATGTTACAGCAATTAGGAGAACCAGAACAAAAGTAACTTTCTCTAGTTAGATTGTGAAAATGGCACCAACATAGTTTCCGTACTTTGCATAACTTGATAATTTTTGGTGCATGACTTGGGGTGGCAGCAGGGGAGGAGAACCAAAAAACACCCAAAACCTTGAGCACTTTGTATGTTGAATCTACTAAGTTCTTTCTATCCTAGGAAACTGTTTCTGGGCTAAGGTCAAGCCACCAAAGCCCACATTTTCCCACCCTGCCTTGTGTATGCTGATGGTAACCTTTTTTACAATTTATTTATAGTGTTTTCTTGCAATATGATTATTTTGAAATATGTGCTACTTATTTTAATAGATATTCCAATGTCTGTTGGAGTCATTGATATCAAGACAAATCCAAGCCAGCTCAATGCAGTTGAATTTTTATGGGATCCAACAAAATGTACATCTGCTTTTATTCAGGTTTGCAACTTTATTTGACTGCATGTCTATGTTAGTGCCTTTCAGGTCACAACCAGTAGTATATTTGCAGTACAAAGCTTTTTGGTTTCTTATTTGTGGGATGGCAATTAAATACTGTCTTTGAGAAAAAACACAGGTTCATAGTTCTATTAAGGTCCCTAGTAAGGTTTTTCAGTTTGATTTGGTTTATAGAAAGATAAATAAAAAGCTTTCAAAAAAACTGTTTGAAGAAAGCTGTCATAGTTAAAATATTTAGTTATAAGAAGTATAAGAATTATATCTCTCGCAATAACTCTCGTTACTACTTTTTTTTTTTTTACAGTGAGAAGCTCACTTTCCTACTGGTGAGCCTCAGCAGAAGCTAGTCTTGAGGGTACAAAATGAAAATTATTGTGCTACAAAATGAGATATTTAAATCGGACTTTTGAAGTGTTTCTTACTGTGTGTGTCAACAGGCTTCCTTGTAGTAGAAGTTTTATTATTTGTGTATTTGATATTCAGGGCAACTGAACATTCTTTGTTTGGAAGTTATTAATATGGAATGTTCAGATTTGTATTGGAATTTTTATCTCAGACTTGGTCTTATTGTGAAAAACTATAGGTGTAAGGTTTGAGGTTGCAGCGTTTCTTACTGAGGCTGTCAAAATAAGTTAAGTTCCATATTGTCAGTAAATTAACTTTGTCCTGGTCCAGTGAAAGGTACTTTCTTATAGTAAGAGTTACATAATTACTGAAATGTGGTCTCCTTGAAGAAATATGAGAGAAGCTATTAAATATTTTTGTTTATGCAGTTCCATAGAAGTGGTAACAGACTGAAAATGGAATTGATGCATATTATGCAAGTATAGTTCACTCATTCTAAAGACTTGCTTAAAATTCCATATGGAAGCAAAAAAAATTAGAAGTACTGTCTAGTGAGATTCATCATAACTCCGGTTGCACTGATTTTCTCCTTAGGTATCTTTTAGGAGTATTTCTAGCTTATAAACCCAGTCTTCATTCTGATGTAGCACCTGAGGGGATTCCATGCTGATTTAAAGGTCTGTGGACTTTTATAGGAATTGGACATATTTAAAAATACCCAGAGGTGAGGGTGCATGAGATAAAAATATCTTCTAATCAGTGACCTTTTATAGCTTTGCTAATATTTACTGCAAGAAACTGTATATGTTGTTGGTAACATATAATGAAGTTCGTGCCTGGAATGCTTCTGAGGGACCCTTTTGTTTGGTCGTTGTTTTCTTTCAGGTACATTGTATCAGCACTGAATTTACCCCTCGGAAACATGGAGGAGAGAAAGGAGTTCCTTTTAGGATTCAGGTTGACACTTTTAAACAGACTGAAAATGGAGAATATACGGATCATCTGCATTCAGCTAGTTGTCAAATCAAAGTTTTTAAGGTAACAGTAGCAAACAGATCCTTAAGTCTCTCAGAAGTTCTCATAAAGATGCAGGACATCTTTATCTTACTGCTTGGCTTCTGAGGTCAGATTTCAGTTATAAAACCGCTTTCCACTTGCGTTCTTGTTCACGTAACTGTTCGTTTTTAGCCCAAAGGAGCAGACAGAAAACAGAAAACAGACAGAGAAAAAATGGAAAAGAGAACTGCACATGAAAAAGAGAAGTATCAGCCTTCATATGACACCACAGTTCTTACAGAGGTAACAAAATAAAATTGCATCTGCTGACTGAGGAGAAAATGCATACATATATATATATATATAACATGTTGCTTAGCTGCAGTCTTGGAAGGGTTGGGGAAGAATTAGCTCTACATAAAGAAAAGCTTTTTATTTGACAAATTTGTCCAGTGATTAGCAACATTAAATTTTAAGATGTTGTTTAATAAACTTGCATTTAGATACTCGATAGGTGCTTGTATTAAAACACACCAAGATTGAATGCTGTTTGACTGACTGTACTGAACCCTCGAGCAAGACTTTTGATACAGATCTAAAAATCTTGCATCTGAAAAGCAAAAAAAAAACAAAAAAGAGGGGGAACTCTAGATTTTAATTACCAAATTTGAGATTCAAAGTCTATTTTTTGGAGATTACTGAATTTAAGGCCAGAGCCTCAGTAGGTTTTTGCGTTTTCTTTTTATTTAAACATCAGTGAGTTCTATGCAGATTTCTAAATATTTCAGAAGTTTTTAAAAGGCTTTTAGATCTTTCCTCACTGTATAATGAAAAGAAATTGATCCACATCTTTGGTGTTTGTCCAGATGAGGCTTGAGCCTATAATTGAAGATGCAGTTGAACATGAGCAGAAAAAGTCCAGCAAGCGGACTTTGCCAGCAGACTACGGTGATTCTCTGGCAAAGCGAGGCAGTGTAAGGGACTTCTGCTTACCTTTTGATTATGCAAGATACCTTGTGCAGTGTTAGATATAGGAGAAACTTCCATTATATAAAGTAAAAATATTTTGGTTGCTGTGTCTTAATTTTATTCACTTTTATGTATATCAATTACTCCATGTTTGTGTTCAGCAAAGGAATCCTTCCTAAATCTAACACTTAAACTGTTGCAGAAGGACTGTGTAACTTAAAAGTCAAGAGCTTCCAGTTTGTGACTTTAAATGAAATAGCTTTTTGCTTTCCTATATGTGTGTAATCAGTGGAAGTAAGAACAGTGAAATTTAGTGGTTTGTTCCAATTTGAACTTATATTCATCAGAAGTTTCCATGTACATCGATATTTTTAAAGCACCATGTCCTGTTGCAGGTGTTTGTTACTGATTTTTTCTTTCTCCATCTACATACTGTGCTCCAAGCAGTTTAATGCAGCTCAGAAGAGTCCGTTCATCTTCGTTATGTTAACCTTGTATGTTCGCTCCAAAAGGAAGCTAACATATATCCTGTGCCCTCCCTAGCATATGTCCTGTGCAGTCATTCTGTCAAGGGTTAACACTTTAGATTTCTTAAATGCTGTTCCTTAAGATGAATGTTATTAAGACTGTAGATGTTTGAGAGAAACAATCCCACATCTTTGATTTAGGAGGTGTGAATGTCAATTAGTAACATGGCTGTGGAAGACAATTACTCAACTGTTCTTTGAAGAAGCACACTGTGCTGACAGCTCTTTCCCAACACTGCTTAGGCAGTGACTGTCTGACTGACTCCTGTCCCTTGGACATTACTTGGTTTGCACGTTTATGATCTGTGAAAGTTTCTGTATGAGGTTTTATATTTTGGTTATAAAACACTTCAGTGTATGCCCCTTTATAAGGCATGTAACTGGGAGGGAGGGAACAAGAAATACTAGTCAGATGAGTCCTTTTGGAGGATTTGGGGATTTTGTTTGCATTGTGCACCCCAAAACAATTGTGTGTACTGAGCTGTCTGAAATGACCTTCTGCTGTTCTTGGCTGTTGGGATTTTTTTTTAATAGTCCTTTCTTTTAAGGTGCACTTTTAGGATTCTTTGGCAGTGCGTTCTTTCATTTGTTCCAGCTGGCCCTGGGAGAGACGCAGGATGAAACAGGATTTTATCACTTTCCCTTATAAAGCTTCTTTTGAAGCCGGTCCTTGAAGGGATTTCTGTGTTTTTTCTTTCCCCCATGCTCTCTTCTCCTTCTGTTGTTATTTCATTGAATGATTGTGGCTTATGGGAATGTCTTCTTTTTTTAAAAATACCTAATCCATTGTGCAGAGCAGAACACACTGTAGCTAAATGATACCTGGAAGTTGTCTAACCTTTTCTTTACCATCTCTTGAAATACTAAGCTTCCATGGATAGAAGCATTACTTGAATTGTATAGAAGAAAAGCTGAGGTAGGACAGTACTGGACTTGTAATGCCTTTCCCAAAGCACATAAAGGATAATACCCCAGAGGTTATTTTGCATAACAGCTATGCACAGTTTTCTAGTTCCATTAATTGTGCTACTGACTTTCCATGTTCTGCATTTTCCCTTAATAAAATGTTGTCTTGAGATAATTTGGTCAGTTTGTTCAGGACATTTGGAATTGTATCCATGTAGGATGAAATCCTTTCAGTCTTGCTAACTTGGTATTGTTTGCCAATTTAACACATGGTATTTCCATCATTACAATGGTTGTTATCATCAGCAAAATCATTAGAAAATGCCAAGCCCATAAAAATTACCAGGAAACAGTATTTTTGCTGTATTCATAGTGATACCTTGGCAATTACTATACACTCACTAAATGCTGTTTTTAGCTAAGTTGTTTGCTTGATCAAGAAAATGAATGTCTGATTTACATCTTGAAGGCCAACTCCTCAGTCTTTTTTTCTCTTGTCACCAGACAGGCTTGTTCTTGTGGGCCCTCTGAATATGGACAGGGATGATACATGTTTTTACTTAGAGCAGTTCTGTCCTTGCAAATCTGTCTTCCCAAACATGGCCATTAGAAGCTTTGGCTTTTACTAGAATTCCCTCATACATATAGATCTGATGTTCTGTGTGTGCAGTACAGTGTCACAGAGGGGCTTAGACACAAAAAGTGAAGACCTGTTTCCATACATCTGACAGTTGACACTGTTTTAAATATTATGTGTTTAACTTCACATGTCCTAGGAACTATAGCTCCATTACAGAAGAACAGTATGGATTGCATTTTTCTTAATGCAGTCAGGAGTGCTGGCTGTTACTTAGCCAGTGCTGCTTCCTAGATGCCCAGAAATAGTTCTCTTATTACCTTTTCTTGAATTCTAGAAATTAATATGGATACAGTCTATAGTTCTCTTCCTTTCTAAAGCTGTGTATTCTTATCTTCCTCCTACATCTAGCCTGTTATATAGGCTGTCTTTTTCATTCCTTGCTTTTTGCATCTCATTTTGTATGTTGGCTTTTTTATTTTGCCCCTCCAAGGTTCTGCTGTTCTGTTTGTTAGATTCTTCTTTTTTGGTTTCTTCCCCCTTCCCCGCAAATGTTTTCTTCTCAGTCACAATCAGATTTGCACAGATCGGTCTCTTACTGTGCTTCTTTTCTGAAAACATTGAATCTAACATGTTTTCTTTCCAGTTTAATTCATATGAGATTGTAATGCAGTGCAAGGAGTTGAGTGAAGCTTCATTTCTGAACGGTCATTCTGCTCTGCTCTTCTCCTACACTTCTCTTAAGAACCAGAGAGTTTTTCTAATTACCATAACCCATCTTTTCCTTATCACTCATTTTTGTAAGAATGCCATCTAGGTACACTTTTCCATTGCTTCTCTCAGTTCATGTGATGTATCAAAATTCAGCGTATTCACTGCAGTTTCTGCAGTGGTTATCTCAGTATTATTTCAAACAGACGGACACATAGTTAAACTTTTTCATACTATGGAGCATTGGCTTCTGTAGATATAAGGGGATGCCAACTTAACACTGCTTTCTGGACCTCATAGTGGATGTTTATGTACAGATGACCTTCATTCAGGGGCTGTTTTATGAAGGAGGCACTTTGTTTTTCCTCTCCTAATATGTGGAAGATAGGGCTTATGTGAGGAAGAAGAGGAAAAAACCCCCACCAGATTCTTTCTTCCCCCTTCTTTGAATTTGGAGAAGCTGGCAAATTTGTATTGTGGTATAGTTGGGTCTTTTCACTTCTTTCTGTTGGCACTATATCTTGGTTGATTTTTATACTGGTGTATAGTATATGTCACATGGTAGAATATATAAACTAGTGTTTGATCAAACTTGGCCAAATGGTCATTTTTTTGCACATAGAGATGGTTATAGAGCATATGGAAGTTAGAAGACTTCCTGGTAGAGGCCTTAAAAGAAATTGGAACATTCAGTTTTGGACATGAAGGATTGGTGCAGAAGTTATATATTTTCTGTAAATTACTTAAATTTAGAATATAAAAGTCTTCTAGAGTGTAGATGTTTAGGCTGGCTCCCAGCCAAACCCAAACAACAACTCAACAGCTTCCCCTCTCCTGAAAGGGACAGGGGGAAAAAAAAAAAGGTAGCAAAAGAAAATTGCAGCAAAGACTGTATTTCTACATATATACAGTTATATACAATTAAACACTATGTACATATGAGTAGGAACCCCAACCAATCCCAACAGGGAAAAGGGTAAAAAGGGAAGGGGAGAAAGGGCAAAAAGGGGTAAAAACACAACAGATATACACAATTGGAATTCAGGGATTTGTTTTTGACAAAATAACTAATACAATAAAATCTCACCAACTTCCCTTAAGAACAGCAGATTCCTTCCACTTTAGCACAGGCTCGGACAGAGCTCTCAGATTAGGCCTCAGCCCACATGGATAAGCAAAGCCCAAACACTGAGTGGTGCTGTCTCTGAGCTGATCCGACAGAGTGAGGGAGAAGAGCTAGAGCCCAAGAGAGAGAGGACTTCCCCCTCACCTACTTATTTACACTTGATTACGTAAGGGAATAGGATGGAATACTTCCTTAGTTTTTGACCCCAGTTGTTAAGGAAGGCCTAAAAACAACAAACCTCACCAAGGCCTGAAATTTAAACTATCACATAGAGGCTGTATGAGTCAGACAGTGGAGCTGGAACAAAACAAATTTAGCAACATAAGCATACACTGTTTATACAATTTCTTTCTCCTTACGTCTCCACTTTGTATAGCAGTGTCAGCATGCAGGATATGTAACGTGGGTGACTTCATATTTTGGGAATAACTTCTTTAATTCTGCAGTCATTACGTCTGTACTTGCAGAAGTTCTTGCTTTTGTGAGCAACTGTGCTGGTAGCTTCTTGAAAAAGCTGTATGCCATGTGTAAGAAAATTGATGCTTTGTTCTCTAAAGATGATGCTGTATGCATAAATATAATAAGTCCAACTTGGAGAACAAATTAGACTCACTGTATTTCATTTTCATGTTTATTTGGCATTTGAATATAGTACGGAGTTCTTTTCCAAGGTTCAGTTTAACTCTCATGTAAACCACAAGTTTAGGCACATTCCAGTAGATGGGAAGTAAGAAGGGAAAGGACAGTAAACAGTGGCTTAGAATGACTTGAGATTTTGCAATTCCTCAGAAGGTAGGAACATTCTGAGTTTAGATGTGAATCTGAATATACTGAATCTGAAAAGTCATACTTAAATTTATCTTCGTCTGTAATTCAGTAAAACCATTGCTCAGCACTTCATAACTTCATTTGTTACATAAGGCTGTTAAAGATCTGAAACCAAAATAGTTTCCTTGTCACAAATTAACCTGCATTTGGAAATAAGTTTCTGGAGTACAGTTGTATCAGTGGTATTCTGTCAGTGTCATATTGAAGAATATTGTGAACAGAGTTGGTGCGAGAACGCAACCTTGCTTTACGCCATTGGTTATTGGAAAGGGCTCGGAGAGTGCATCGCCATATCTGACTTGGCCACGCTGATCCTCATGCAGCAGAATGACCATTTTGAGGAACTTGGGGGGACATCCTAAACGTTCCAAGATCTGCCACAGGCCTTTCCTGCTCACAGTGTCAAAAGCTTTGGTGAGGTCAACAAAAGTTACATACAGTCCTTTGTTCTGTTCCCTGTATTTCTCTTGCAGTTGTCTGAGAACAAATACCATGTCTGTGGTACTCCTGTTGGCTCTGAAGCCACACTGGCTTCAGTGTACTAATAATGGAGGGCAACTAGTCTTGAGACCTCAAAAACCTGATCTTTGGAAATTCAGCAGTATATATTCATTATTTCTTACAGATAAAGCCTGACTTATTTCTGTTCTGTGATGGCTTTTTACAGAGTCGAATGCTTCCTTGTGACAGGATGACATTTTACTCCTGAGTTTGTGTGTCCACTGGCCAGGGACTTCAGTATTAGTATCATTAGCTTGCTGAATGACCTTTGGTTAACTCAGTTTTGGCTTAGGAATATGAGAAATGTCGTGACTGATCAGGGGACGAGTCTGTGAAGTCCAGTGTTCTGTCCCTGACAGTGGCAGTGACAAGTGCTGTTTCAGGGAAGCCCCGCCACTTTCTGTGGTCCACTGCCCTTGTGAACCCCCCCTCAAGGATCCAGAATCATCATGCAGGATGTTAGAAAGCACATCTCTGCATCCTTTTGTTAATGGATTTTATGCCCAGGTGTTTGCCTAATCCTATTTCTGAACCTGTGGGTTTGTGAAATGCAGGGCGGTTGTGCCATGGGTGTGATTCCAAAAGCATAATCAGCTCAACTCTGGTTAATTGCTTGGAAGACTTACTGAATTCTGAAAGGAACAAGAATCTGTGTCCAAATACTCATTTTTCCCTTCACAACCTGTAAGACAGAAGAAAGGAGAATGGAGCCAGTAGACATGTTGCTGTAGTATTACACTTACTACTACTTTTTTTTTTCCTTTTTAACCAACTGAATCAGTCTCAGTGATGTCTTTGCTGGAAGAGGAGACAAGGTAGGAAAAACTTATTTATGGGAGAAGAAAGACTGCTGGCTTTAGGCTGGGATTCTGTTTCTCTAAATACTTCAAATTTGCTTCTTCATGGATAAAAACCCAGTGTTTTGTTGTGAAGAACTTCATTTGGGTTTGAAGGACAAGAAACATTAACTGCCTTGGGAATGGCTCAAAAGATGTCATCTGGCACCAGTGCATTCTTTGCTGACCTTGAATTTAAAACTGTGGTGAATGGAATTGTGTAAGGGAATGATGGGTAAGGTTTAAAATTAGTGAGAGAATGTAAACTAAAGAATACTGATTGCACTTCCAAAATATTTCAGAAGAACAAAGTTAACATGGAGCTTTCATTTTAAAATTATGACTTTGGACCACATAATTAGGGAATGAAGGGCTCCTGTAACTAACAACATCTTTGATATGAACATTAAAATGAGCTTGAGAAGAGAAACAAGAGATGGGAATATACAGAACAGGAGGAACAATTTTTCATCCTACAAGGTCATAGAGGAGGGCGCTTTGTGGGGGAGGCACTGTTTGTGGGCTGATGGGTGGCTTTGACTACTTAATCAAAGACTGTACACAGTGGCTAGCAAAAATGCTGTTTGTAATCAAATCTCGGACAGATAAAAAATGTTCCTAACTTTCAAGCTATTTGCATGCAAGACTAATTTTTTTAATTCTATACACCATGCTGGGGCACTTGGCATCTTAAATGAAGACTGGAGTCCAGCACAGAAATGTTGTTGCCTCTCTTACAGAAGATGGCAGCTGGTGTTGCACTTGTTTACCGTTTCCCTGCATGGCAGAAAGGTCTTTCAAGGCAAAATTGTTGAAACAAGTTTGCATTGATGTTAGCTCATACTTGTTCTCCTTACTCTTCCTCCCCCCTGCAAGGCTATGATATAACTCTGGCAATTCCTTACAAGGTATTTAGTGGATGAATGATAAGTATATCAGAAATGTTTGTTGTTTTAACAGGCATTGTCTTAACTTACCTCATCTTGGGCCACTCGCGTGTTTTGATCATGTCTTTGAACGTATCAAAACCTGTTCCTTGTTTTTCTTTAAAATACTGGATTTACAAATACTGGATTTTCAATAGTACTGGAAGCACTAAAAAGTAGCCTTAGTTTGAAGGGCTTGATCATTATGATTTTAAAAAAGACTGACAAAATTGGACAGCTGGCATATCGTATACATAAGTTTGTATAAAAATCATTCCAGTGTACCAAACAGTTCAGAGAAATCAGTCCATGTAAGTAAATGTATTTTAGTCCTGCAGTAAATTAATAAAAAATTTTGAACTTAATATATTTTCTGCTGAAAATTCCATTTGTGTTTAGTTGCTGTCAGGGCAGATACATTCAGTTTATCCACAAGATGCAATCTAGCTTCATGGCTTCACTTACTGTTACAGACCACCTATGGTCATGTCATGATAACCTGCAGTTTAAACAGCCCTTTCATCCCTTGCAGGAAGAAAGAAGTTTTCTCCTAGCAGATGGCTGGAGATTGGTTGGTTTTGTTTTAAACTGAATAACTTGTACAGGTCTTTTGTGAGTTTCATGAATAATACCTTCATTTTTTTAAGCAGAAGAGAGTATAACTAGGAGTCTTCATGAAAGAACAAGATAAAACGGAACTGATTTTTACCTGGAGTATCTGCATGTAATACATGGGATAGAGGGAATCTTTAGTTGGAATTGCAAGTCAGAATACTCTATGGATAAAACTCTGCCTTTAAATGAAAGAAATGTGCATCAGAGTAAAAAATGCAGTGTCAAGAGAAACTGAAGTCTGAATTCTTTATCTTCAGTGCTCACCATGGCCCGATACTCCTACAACATTTGTAAACAACAGTCCAACTCCTGCTCCAGCTTTTACCTCTGCTCAGCATAATACCTACAGCGTCCCAGACAGGTAGGTTTCTGTACCTCCATTAAAGATAACATTTTAAAATCAGACTTACTCAAAAGTGTTCTCTGAGTAGATGCAACTGTGTTCTGCTTCCATGGGGAATTGAGAGATTGTTTTGACCTGTATATTCATTTTATAGTACAACACTTGTATCATTTGGTTCAGTTACAAGGTCATTACTTCTGCTTCACCATTTTTCTTTCTTCCTATACATTTTTGAAAATAACTTCTTGTCCTTTACCTTTTAACTATTCTAATTTAGTCCCTGTCTATGGAAGCTATTTCTAGCTATTTTCATTAAGAACAGTTAATTCCCCTCATACACAGTTCGTATAATTTGCCAGAAAAAAAAAAAAAAAACAGCAATTGTCTTCACAAGCATTTCAAGAAAAATTGTATTGGTAACAACATTTTATATTGAGTAGTTAATTAAACTACTATAGCCAAACTTGCATTTGATCCAAAAGTTATTTACAGGGCTATTGTCTGGTCAGTATGCTGGTTTTTTTCTGCCTTGTATTTTACTAATTCTTCCTCAGTCACCCGTTAAGACAGTGAAGTGGCCATGTACCCACCCTTGGGTATTGGTAAAGCTGCTTCTTCAGTGGATAAAGGATATAGAAAATAGGAACCAGATCACTTCCATATTAAAGTGGAATGATATTTCTCTTGAATTTAATAAGTTTCAGTCTGTGTGGTCTTTAATCTGTTTATCTACTGTGATATTTAATTGTTTTGGAATTTTCAAGTTACTTTTCAACAGTGCTTAAATAATTTGGTTTATAAAATTCTAGTAATACTTTTTTTGTTGTTTTTTTAATCTGTAGCAATTCTTCCTCCCCAAATCATCAAGGAGATGGAACCTCTCAAGGGTCAGGAGATGTGAGTGTTATGCTTTCTGATATTGATCATATTTGTACAGTTGTCAGAATATTTGATTTATATTCATGATATTAATAGGTGTTGAGGAAGTGTTTAACTGAGGGAAATTTTTTAATGGCTTGGAGATTGTTGGTTTTGGGTTTGGTTTTTTTAGGATCCAAATTATCATATCCAATCTTGTTTCTTACAGCAGCTTCATCCTTCAGCCACAATCCAGGAAACACAGCAATGGTTGCTCAAGAATAGGTTCTCTACCTATACAAGGCTTTTTTCAAATTTTTCAGGTATCTGTAGTTGACTTTCTTCTTTCTTGGTGTTACTGAGCAAGTTCCGTGTGGGAAAATAATTCTCTAAGAACAATATGCTATATGTATATATACTTACTGATTTGCTTATTAAATAGCAGTGCAGTTTCCACTGTATGTCTGAACGCAGGACGTGGCAGTAGATGAAGTATGAGGGGCTGTGTTTTGCTGTTTGCACAATTACATGGAAGATTAAAGAAGCAAAGGGTGGGGTGACAGTACACACTGTAAATTCCTTTTCGGTTTTCTTTGGTGACACACAATGGGGAGAATACAATGAATGGTGCCAGCTCTGCCTCAGGGTTTCACGCGTGCTTCAGTCAGGATTCCCTCTGTACCAGGCTTCTTCCCCAGTCAAGGGAAGGTTTATTCTCCTGCTGCTGGTCAGTTTTTGATCTGTGCTTCTTGTCTTAGGGTTCCTAAGCTTTCTCAGTAAACTTCAGTACCAAATTTGCAATAAAGACTCTTGGAAAAGTTTTCTTCCTTTTCATTAGTATTGTTATAAAATTCAAAGACCAGCTGGGTGGTTTTTCTTTGAAGTAAGAGGTGTGTATGTGGGTTTTATTATACTACTTCAGCTGTAGGGCTTTTTTTATTATAGTATTTAAGGGCCATGATAAATTATTTTTGCTGGCTTTTACCTGCGCATTCCTAGATAGTCTGTGGAGTATTTTTGTGAATAAAGATTATACTTTTTCCTGTTTTCCCACTCATCTATTACAGTGACTGATTTTTCAGACTGATGTTTTGTTGACACCCATACTGCTTCTCAGAAGGATCTTTCTTCCCATTTTATGTTTAGATCCGCCTAGTATCTTTAAGTGCACAGAGGATACGATGAATGAGTTGAGTGCTTGGGATAATTCACTGAGTGAGAAATCATCAAATGTTTTTGCTCTGTATTTTGCATGTGTTCCAAAAACACTAGCCTGGGTGTCAGCAAAAACCATGTAGAAAAATCATCTTTCTCTGCAGAAACAGTGTGCCTTGCAGACTCATACTGTGTAAAGATGTGAGCACTATAAAAGTGTAACTAACCACCCCTGGAAAACAGGTCCAAGATATTACTTAGCACTCACTAGTGCCTATTCTGAATTTTACTGATTCCTGTTTGCTGGATTCCATTTGTATCTTGGTGAAGTTTTTCTTTGGTTAAGTATTGATGGGCTGGAATAATCCATTAAGTCCTCATGTGTTTCTCCAGGTGCTGATTTATTGAAGCTGACGAGAGAAGATCTGGTACAAATCTGTGGTCCAGCCGATGGAATTCGGCTATACAATGCACTGAAATCCAGGTAATATTCCGATGGTGAGGTTGGGTGTGTGTTGTTCTATCGTTTCCTACAGATGGGGGATTCTAGAATTGGAATATGAAGTTAGTGTCAGGATGGGCCTTGATGCATGTGTGCGCTGCCTCAGGAGTTGGCAGCAATACGTTTAAAAATCCCCTCCTGCGTACGCCTTCGGGGCAGGCCCAGGAGAGTCACTGGGGGCTGTAAGGCTGGCACCAGTGCAGTGGGGCCCTGCCCAATCCCTGATATGGGTGGATTTGTTGCTGAAACACAAAACCTGTCATTCAGGGGAGTGAAGAACAACCTGAGACTTTCTGAGGCTACAGGTGTTGAGTGCTAACACAGAGAGCACCCCAGGTGGTGTGTCTGATGCTGTCTGAAATGGGCACTTGGCCTTTTTAGAAGAATTGCTGATGTTGCTCAGTAGTTCTATTCCAAGATTCTAACAAGCAGCGTCATGATGAACTCTGGATTGACCGAAATGTTTAAATGCAGTACCATCTGAGGGACCACTTACTTTTACATTAATGTAGTTTTTTTGGGTCAGTGAAAGAAGGCATGTTGAGTGTACTCTTAGCATAACAAATCTACAGTTGTGGCATATCAGTTTCTGTATTTCCAGGACACGTAGCGTGTTTTCTGACATGTGGTTTCCTTGAACTTCAGGTCTGTTAGGCCCCGTTTAACCATCTATGTCTGTCAGGAGCCATTAAGGAACATACAACTGGAAAGACAAGATGCAGGCAGTGGCGATAGCAGCAACGGTGCAATATACGGTACAGTGCATGGCGGTCTCTCATCATCCCAGTCCTGTGTCTTCAGTCTAAAACAACATAGGTGGGAAGGAAAAAAGAATAGTGTAGAGGCTGAATTTCTGTTTCTGGAATATTCACAGCAGTATTGCTGCTTTAACACTGCACAGGCTGAACAGAACCTAAAACTTCTCAAGGTTTTAATAATCACTGATTATTTTTTTTTTCAGTCCAGTGGTAGAACTGACTAGTTAATGGCAGTTACTTAAGGAGTTATCAAACTAGCTGTGCCTGTTGTTGCAGACAAGTTATCAACCATTTAAATATAAAAGTTTGGTGCAAGTAAGACACTTAAGTTCTTTCCCATTTTTGTTAGTGTTTGCTGTCATTTTCTATGCAGCTGAACCAAAACTTGTAGAGCCTGGACAAGGAAAAACAGCCAAGCTGTACAGGCTGCTGATTTTAGTATTATTTTCCTGACACAGCTGTTGTTTCAACACAGATGGGAACTTACGTTATTTGTAAATTCCTGTCAATGTTACAGTTAGAAGAATGGAGCTCTTTGAAATTATTTTCTTGGCTTTGAGAGAAAAGACCCCTCTTCCCCAGCTGAAATCTGTACAGTCTGCTGCTGCAATAATGCTTGTGTATTTTCCATGCAAGAACTTGAGGTGGAGGATCTGTAAATAGGATACTGCCACTGTCAAATACATATTTTCCCTCTGGGTATCTTCAGTCTTTGTTTTAGGACAGAAGAATGTGCAAACATGGAGCTGCCCAGGGCTTCTAACACTATTTTATAAAGCTACAGAACTGTAAATACAGCATCAAACTGAATAGCTGCTTTGTCTTTCTGTTTTGTTTGGTTGCTGTACTGTATTTCCCTCTGCCACCCTCCAGCTCTGAGATGATCTGTAGGAAGTTTATTCACAGTTGCAAAAGGCTGTCTATATTAAAACCCCAATATCTGCATCCGTATTTAAAGCAACAGCATAGACATGTAAGTTGGATGTATGTACCCGATTCTTCTGAGACTGCCCAAAAGTGCTTCAAAAACCATCTTTAGGTGACTCTAAAGAGCCATTTAAGTCTGTCTGATGTGACTGTGCCTTTATGTGCAGGATACAGAAAAAAATGTGGAAGTTGCCTTCAGTCTCTGCACAAAGAGAAGCCCCTCCCATTGTCAGAGTTGTGCTTTTGACTTTTACCTGAAAAAAAAAATCAGGGCAATCTGTGCCTCATAGTGAGACTAGGAGGAGAGTAAACTAAAAATTACTACCTTTTAAATGTTTTTAAAGCCTGAGTGTAAACAGATTCAGATTTTTTTCTTTTCATGTAATTACTTGTACTGTGCTTATGTAAATGATTTTTTTTCTTGTAGTTTATCATGCAATCTACTTAGAGGAGATGGCAGCCTCAGAAGTTACACGCAAGCTTGCTTTGGCATTTAATATTCCTTTGCATCAGATCAACCAGGTTTACAGACAGGGTCCCACAGGCATCCACATCCTTGTTAGTGATCAGGTAATGGAAATTTATTTTCTTGGCATTTTATTTATGAATTAGAGTGGATGATTTTCTTATGCTTGCTTATTTATTACTGGGTTTTTTTTTCTGTTTGATAATGCAACCTAATATTTTTTGACATTTAGGGTGTATTTTACTTTACATTAATTTAAATGTCGCTCTTCCTCTACCTGACTAAATTGAAACTATGAGGAGAGAGGCCTATAAGGTCTGTAAGTTCTATATAGTTCGTCTATATAGATGCTGCAGTAATTAGCATTTATTTATTTATTTGGATCATGCCCAAAGGCAGGGTGTATTTAAACAGTGTTGAACTTGGCTTATTCAAGTGTCTGCAACACAGAGTTAGAGGCAGTAATAGGCTCCCAATGGGTTACATGAGTAACAAGCAATATTTTGACAGTAATGGATTTTAATTTGGTGCGTATGTGTCACTTGCTGAATAAAACAAAAAATACGTAATTGCTTATAAAAAGGCTGTGTTTAATACCTGATTTAGTGTTGCTTTTTTTTTGTATTGGTCATACTCAGGAGGGTTTTGAAACTTTTTTTTTTTTTGCAGATGGTTCAAAACTTTCAAGATGAGAGTTGTTTCTTATTTACCACAATAAAAGGTACGTTGTCTTTTCTGACCGTCTAAACTTAATTGTCTATTCCACCAATGAGCCTTCTTTAGAGTAAAAAAAGAAAAAAAAAATCTGCATACATAGTTGCAGAAAATATCCCTGAGTTCTTCCTCTCCTAGCAGAGCTGTCAGCCTCTGTGTGGCATCTCAGTGGTTTCTCCAGACTTTCAGTTCAGAGCCAGTGCAGCATTCTGTCACAAACCCTGTATTAAATTCAGTCAACCATCACTGAACAGTGCTTGCAGCTAATAATTGAGAATGGTGAAGTTTCAAAAAGTTTTAAAATCCTGGCTGAAGTACCTCTGAAGTTCAGAGACTAAATGGTTAACTGAGCCATGAGAGTTAGTAGGACAGAGTACAACATTCTGTTCTTTCACTGCTAGTCAATAGCCATCTTCATTGGGTTGTTGCAGAATCCCACGCTTCCTTAGGAGTCCAGTTTATTTCTGGTGAAAGGTGCTGGCAAGTGGTACTCCGTGCAGACTTTCCCTACAGAAACTGTCCCAGTTTTGAAGATCCACTTACAACTCATTGATCGTAACATTTTTGTTTAACACAAGTAGATTTTTAAGAGCTATGTTTTTGCTGTAGATGAGCTGTGTTTTCAAAGCAAAGTCCATCCTTTGGAGTTTTGGTGCATTGGCTCCTATTTTTATGATTCTGTTTAAGAAAGATTGACACTTTCTTCTTTTTTCAGCTGAAAATGGTGAAGGCTTCCATATAATTCTGAAATGACGTAACAAAATTGCTAGACTGATACTCCCAACACAGAATGAAGTCCTGCCTAAAGATTATGAAGATCATCCAAAACCTTAGGATCTAACTTCACTGTATAAGATGTTTCATATTGAAAACACAAAATGACCTTTCTAATGAGCTGTTTGATAGGTGAACTTTCTTGTCACTGCCATAGCTAAGTGTCCTCATGAGAGGTATAATGCCATGACAGCTTATGTACAGGCATGGAAGACAATGTAAGCAAAGGTGCTTGCCCTTTACTGAAATAAGGCAAATTATGGCCAGTAGATACAGTTTATACAAGTGAAGCAGTGTTGCTTTTCTATTACCTGTATCCAGTTGGAGATGAATGTAAACTTATTTTGGGGCATTTACCTTTCTGTGCCAGTTTGTCTATTACGTGCTTGTACCTTACGCTGGTTTTATTTTTTGATGTTAGCAGAGCACATGCTAATCTGTGTGGAGATGAGTAGTTAAGGTGATAGTGATCAGGTTGTCAGGTCTCAGAGTAAAGCTGTCAAAACAGCTTCCCGTGTAAATTGTGTATAAGAGTGTATGTAAGAAGTGTAAATGCCAGAACAGGGCTTTTAAGAAGCCCTAGACAGATGCAATATATGCATGCAGCAAACTGCATTATCAATAGTACCTTATTGGAGGGATTAATATAAATCCTATGGGGTACCAAGTAATTGTGTTTTGCTTTAATGAATTTAATGGAGAAGAATTGCCTATGCATCCTTTATGTTTAGTTTCCTTGGTTCTCTGCAGAGCACTGCTGCAGTTTAATTCTTTGCTTGTAAAATTGTGGGGTTTAAAAATACAGCAGTGAGAGGTGGGGTTTTCTGACTTAGTGGAATTATGCTGATGAGGAAACATGACCCATTGGTACCACAGGGCTGTCACAGCTTTCAGCAACATCAAATAAATTGCTTAAGAAACACTAAATACACACCCTGTAAGTCTCCTTCCCAGCAGGTTGACTGCCCTGCTGGAGTTACTATTATGGACAGATATCCTACCTTTTCTGTTGACCTTTCCCCACCCTCCAGTCCATACTGTACACTTGTTACAGTGCCTCTTCCATATGACCAAATATTTTTCTCTGAAACAGGCAATGTGCTTTTTTGGTATTTTGGATATTTCTTGTGAAGTCACAGCACAGCATTTCCTAGGGTTACGTTAAGTTTCAACTGGTTAGGTACTTAGAGGGGAATTTTCCCAAGGTACTGGGTGACAGTTTCAGAGCTGTCATTTTGTGCCTTGTCCACCTTGATCTCTGGCTAAAAGCTTGGGAGCAGTTTGCTTTTTATGCTGCAGTGTTCCATGTAAACAACTACTACAGCATGTAAAAAACTTTGTTTTTCATTCTCCCTTCCATAACTGGCTCAAGTGCTTAGCAGAAAAGCTTCTGAAAATTTAAATTCATCAAACCTAGAGGGGGTTTTTTCCTTCTTTTTTTTCTGCACTGAAAGTGAAATTTTATGTACTTAAACATTTTTGCCTATAAGTTGTTCATTTTTGGGTGTTGTTTGGTCCTAGTATTTTCTTGAACTGACACTTGTGTCTTTTTAGATCACACCACCTTCAAATCCAAAAGTTTTATAAAAGTGGAAAAATCCTTGATTGGAAAGTATCCAAATATCTAATTTTAAAAAATCTTGAAAGTTGTACAGTAGTTTGTCCAGCTCACTTGAAATTGGAATTAAATTATGGCACCAGCAAATTGCTTTTGTTTTTTAATAAGATGTACACATTTCAACTTAAGTATAATAAATGTTTTTCAATAATTTNTAGTGCGTTCAGATGGATCTTCTATTTCCAATAACAGTTTTGGGGAGATTTGAAATAATTGCAACAAATTTGTTTGACATCAGCTGATTGTTTATTTAAGTGTCCTATATCAGAGTAGGTTCCATTTGTTTTTGTACATCTTTACTGCAGTAGACTTACAAGATTCATTATGTTCTTAGAAAAAAATGAGCCAACAAAAGGCAACACATCTTGACATACTGGTACCCACGACTTTCCTGGTACAGTTGAGAATAAAATCTGCTTAAAACTCTCTTATTACAATAGTAGTGTCATCATGGAACTCTAGATATGATTGTAACAGCACTCCACTACTGTGCAAAAGAAGCCCAGATTGGTTTACTTTGGAGTACTAAAGAAATCCATGTGCTGTTCTCTAAACTGTAATTTAACCCCAAAGTTGAGGTCTTAATTTACTGTCCCCATCTTCTGTGAATCATAAACGCAACCCAGCTGTTGCTCTTCATAGAAGTCTCATGTCACACTCCTTTTCAGAAGTAGCTTAAAATTTGGCAGGGGATGGGGGGGGAATTGTATTACTATCCATTAGTAGCATTTCCAACTGTTTTTCAATCTTCAATAAACAGAGGCCCTGAACTCTTAAAATGTACACACACACTCTCAAACTTACACACAAAAAAAACTTTCTGAACTGTTGAGTAGTTTCTCTTGTATAATTAAGTTGCTTAATATAAAAAAGTTTATCTAATCCTCTAGCACTGAAAAACTAAGGATGAAAGCATGGCCTTAAGAGTTAATATATAGATTTTATCATTATTATTATCATTGTTCAGAAGTTGACAGCTTCTTAACCCAAACATGAAGAGCTAGACTTTCTATGTTTGAAAACCACAGGTTTGGTTTGGTTCAACTCCTGCCTACAGAGTGATTTGCCCAGCTGCTTGTCCCTAAAGTGAGTGGGAGAAACAGCTTGAGTTCCTTGCTCACTTGTATTTCCTGTAGCTGAACCTGGTTTCCATTCTTCATCTGTAGGACAGCATGTGTAATATACCCTTCTTCCTAGAACTGCTGCATCCTTTCCTTACAAACCATGGAGGTAACAGGACACACAGGAATGGTGTTACAATAAGCACCATGTATAATTGTGGCAGCCAGTTACAGTAGAGTGCACAATCTCTACCACAGTGAGCTTCTTACCCCTTTCAAGGCCGGGTATAAAAGGGTGTCAGTGACAGGCAAGCTTTGTAATGAGCATAGTTCAACTGAACCAAGTTCAAAAACTTGCGAAGTATTTCTATTTATATAGTTATCTTGAGGTACTATCTTACCTTTTGACATTACTTATTATGTCCTGTTATGTAATTAAATATGGAGCTGAATCATGAAAAAGAATAAGCTGCTGTTTCACTGTAAAAGCTTATGATTACTTTGCATTTTTTTGGTCAACATCTGCTAAATCTGATTTGTCCTTAAACCTGATATTTAATCTGTCGTGTATTACAGAACAGCATGTTCAGTTCCTTGGCATGACGGACTCAACCCCCACATTAAGTTAGAACGTCACACCGAATAGCACTTACAAATGCAAATTAACTTCCAAGTTTAGTGACCTTTCACCAAGTAGCTGCTATGCTGCAATGCCCACACGTTTTACACGGTGCTGCAGTTCTCACGTCAGCAGAAGGAAGAAGTTACTAATACAAACCAAAGCATCACCAACTTAATCCACAGCTGCACATTACATTAAGACTTTTACCTGGGAAAAAAAGAAAACACTTTTCTTGTCACAAAACTGGATGACCAAACACCACCATCAGCACTGTCATAAAACTAACTCCTTCCGCTGACTTGCAGTCCCATTCTTCAAAAACATTTTCTGTGTGGTTGCACTTACTGTCAAAGAATAATACAGCATCTGCAGAGGCGCTGTCCACTCCCTCCGACCGAAGGAGGGGGAGTTACTGGAGCAAAGTAAGCATGAACTTTCACATGAGGTAGATGAGCCTGTGGGTGAAAAGTCCGCATTATAATGGGAGAGAAAGAAACGTAACTAGAAGGAGAAAAGTAAAGAGAATCAGTCCACCTCAACTGCTGCCAACAAGTACTCTCTCATGAAGGTTGGTTAGCTCAAAAGAAAGCATCTATACACTGGATAGGAGCCAAGTTGTCTCCTCCTGACATGTAATTCCTTGTGTCCCATCCAGCTAAGGCACACTAGTGTCTGGGCACTCAACTTGCCCAGGGCTCTCACTGGTTTCCCAACAAAGCACTGATCAGCCCAGACAGCTCTGCAGCAGGAGAGGCACATGTTTTGCTGCAGAGAGAGGGATGAATCCCTGGCTACTGAAGGACTTGTCTGCACCTCATCGCCCATTGTCCCCCTGCTGTTCTCATCCTGGAAAGCGGCTCATTCCAACAGCGAAGGTGTCATGAGTCAGAAACCAACACCTACTGCTGCTCATACAGAAAAGTTATGTGCAGTCCCTAGAGGTGGGGACCTAACTGACAGACTGTTTCCAGCCTTCCTTGCTGGCAGTGCCTGTAGAACTCACACAATCTCAAGCAGTATCAACAGCTCTGGCATTCCCATGAAAACCAGTCAGTAAACACATACTCTGATTCGTTTGATTCCAGCTCGTGTGACTTGCTGACAGTCATACAGCTCAATTCTCTCCAAGTTGTGGCAGTTCTCCAGGTGTTCCAGAGTCACATCAGTGATGAGAAGACAGTTGTCAAGCTCCAGTACCTGCAGCCTCTCGTGACCACACGTACTGTTGCTCAGGTGAAGGATCCCATCATCAGTGATCAGTTCACAGTGAGATAAGCTCTGAAACAGAGAGGCAAACAATTAACATTACTCAGGCCTAAGCTACTCTAGCCTCTGGACATCTGAAGTCCTCTTCAATCTCCTTCATTCCAGTAGTTAAACAGTTACAAATAGTATACAGCTGAAATCCAGAGGAGTGAAAAAAGAAACTGTTTTACTTAACAAAATAACTGTAATTGATTTTAACTTCGCTTCAAAACAACTTGAGTCCCAAAACATGTCATTGGCAAAACTCCTCAGGCCTCTCTGCTCTCTAAAAACATGGGAATTCTGTTCCAATTGTCCCACACAAGTGCAAACAGCACTTGCCAAGAAACCAGAGACAACTTTGAAGGATGATCAAGAACATACAGGAATAGATTAAGATCTAGTCAGAAGTTACCACTTTGGAGCTACCACCGGGACCAAGCCTGTGCAAGTCCACATAAAGAACAATCAAACTGGATTGATTTGCCAAATAATCATTCAAAAAAAAAAAAAAAAAACCAGCCACGAGGACTTAGCACTTGAGGCTGTACATTTGAACATTTTATAGTGCTGCAGAAGCAGTCCTTTCTGCAACAGTCAGCATAACAAACAAAAATAACCTGCTCTTCTTCAGTGTATTTTTTTAATCCCTTGAACTTCAAGAACATGGAAAACATTGCTGCATCTCAGGCACCACAGAAAGCACTTTCCTTGTTCCTTTAGGGAATTCATGACTTTCAGAGAATCACACTTGATGACAACAACAGGAAACACACATTCCTCGGAGGAGATTGAAAAAAAACACCCTCTTTGTCACCAGTGAAGTGAATGCTCTCAAGTAGAAATGTGCAGGATCTGTGAACTCTACTCCTCTTGCCCTGGGTTCAGATGTGGTGCCTTGCTCTATGCTCAGTCCCGTGTTCTGCCCATATCTGTATCTACATCTCGTGGTGTCTGGTTCTGAAGTAGCATTTCCTTGCCCCGGGTTGTTTTTTTCAGACAGCAACTGATGAAGAAACACTTGCAGCAACCCAAAAGCACTTTTTAACTCAGAGAAGCAAACAGTAGTACTAAAAAGTACCTGCTGCCAATCATGTGACTCTAATATGTGGTCTTTTCCATCTCTCAGTTCAACTCTTCTATCTTCTATTTCAGCCTGACTAGGAAGACTGAGCACTCCCAGCTGTACTCTCTCCTGTGCCTGCTCTCTTGATGTATGGGCTCTGAGCATTTGGTTTGGCTCACTGCCTGGGAACAATCAGCAGCTGCAGGGTTAACCAGTATGTGTAACAGATATGCTGCTTCAGGGAAGGACAGCAGTTTCTGTGAAGCTGTAGACTGCAGCAGCGGCCTGCTGGCTAATTAAGAGTATTCCATCCCAGGAAGTAAGCAGCTTACAAAATCAGCTTTCCTGAGACACAGTATTTGGTACTGAAAGGACAATACAGAATGTTACAGCTGAGTTCACAGAACTTTGTAAAGCAAATATGCCAAATGATACATACCTCATAACAAACCACATGATTTTTTTGACTTTTGATAAGCCTGATAGGAAGTGATAATTATGTGGAATGTGGAATTTTACAAAGACAATTGTTTGAAATCTTAAGAACAAAAAGTTACGGTCAATTTTTTATTTTTTTTTTAGTTAATACATACTGAATGGAAATACACACATACAAATATGGCATGACATACTGTGAGAGTAACAAACTGTGATCAACTTAAATGAAGAATTCAATTGTCTTCCCATCTCCAGGAATATCATCAGTGTATTTCACATTTCTGTAATAATGTGAAGGTACAATTATTTAGCACTTTCACCAGAAATGACTTTTTAAGTACAAGAAGTAAAAAATCCTTTGAATACTCTGATACTGATGAAGATTAGTAGTTGGCTATAACTGAGTCTCCAAACATCAAAGAACAAAAAAAAAACCAAAAACCAAACAAACAAACAAAAAAACACACACACACAAAAAAAAAAAAAAAAAAAACA
>VWZG01002637.1:0-19769 GCA_013396735.1 Grallaria varia | reverse complement strand
ACACCAAAAAAAAAAAAAAAAAAAAAAACCGCAAAAAAAAACCAAACACAAACCCAAAAAAACCCACACAGCTACACAAGAGTTTATAGGACCATCAACAGTATGTGACTTCACATCTGAAGCACCAAGATTAGTTTGTGTACTGTATTTGGCACCTGCTATCCTTGTCTTTTCTTTCACAGTAATTCTCAGTCATTGCTGTTCAGGCACAGTCTTTGTGTATGGTTATCCTTCCTACTCACAGGACACACACATCAACAAAAACATGAAGTTTTCTGGTTCGCTTAGAAAAGGTATGGTATTTCACCAAGGCCACACAACCCTGTCTGTGGGCTAAGCAAACAGGAGCAGGTTCAGAAAAAAGTACTTGGGAATTATGCATTGTTATGGTATCTCTGTTGAAGCACTGGCAGAACCAGTACCAAAGATCTCTTGCAAGAACTGGTTACAACTGGGATTACAACACACAAGCATGTCCGTTGCAGAAGAACAGAACATGTTGCATACAAATGGCTCCACAAGTCATTTCGCTTAACATCAAGAATTATGGTTCAGAAATGAGGCTGGGTAATTAATAAGCAAAAATAAAAACAAAAAACAAAAAAAAAAAAAAAAAAGTGAACAAGCTCCTTCTTAAAAGCCATCTTTCCTTGTGTTGCTACCTTAGTAACGAGGAACACTAATCATACTAAAATTTAATTAAGGAAGCAGCAAACCTTCCTTTAATCCCATCTAAGAACAGATTACACAGATATTTGTTCTCTCACGGAGAGAACTACATTAACAGATCTACACTTATGGAACAACTGGCCCTAAATACAGGAGCTCCTACTGTAAGGACAATCCAGTAACTTTGGAGTACCTTGACTGAAGAACAGACAAATTTATGTCACCTCAAACTGGATTTGATGATCTGAAAGGTCTAAGACACCACTCCCTAGAAAACAGTTCTTTGAAACACAGTAAGCAGGGAACCCCACTGAAGGTATCTGATCCCTCTCCAATTATGTTCAAAAGTCAAATTCAAAGAAACCTTCCATAATTTATTATGTAAATGGAGTCCTTGGGAAAAAATGCTTACATGCAAAACTGATTGCAGAGTGATTACATTAACTTCTCTGGGTGGTTTTGTTTGTTCAGTATTTGATGTGACATGTCATCCTCCCTAAAAAACCCACTACTGAACACTTGAGAGTATCTATAAAGGATCTAAATATTTTCATCAAATATGTAAGTAATCAAACATGAAGGATGTTAACCATAAAAGATAAGCTTTCTGGTTATTACTCACTTGGTAATGTTTTTTTTTAATCACACAATGCATGTAAATATTTTAAGAGTAATGTGCTCCTTTTAGAATACTTAACAAAACTTGCGCATATTTTGCACAGTATCACTGTGTATCAGGAGTGTTTTCTAGAGAGAGAGTGAACAGCCCGGGCTCGTACTGCAGGAGCTGTCTGTGTGGTTTGGAGGGGATGTATTAAAGGTCACAAACAAAGAGCTACACTCACCAATGCTTGCAGCTTAGGACAATGTATGGAAAGTTGTATCAATGTGCTGTCAGTTATCTAGAAATAAAAGAAACCAAAGAGCCATAAGCAACAGACAGCAGAAGACTCAACCCTCAAGTAAGACATCTCTTTGTCCACCAGATGAAGGTTCTGTTATTTCTGGAAGACATCTCATCACCTCTTATTCTCCAAGTACTTCCCTTTATAGAATTTCCCAATTATTATTTTTATTTCCTACCATAAACACTGCACTATTAATAAAAACCAAAGCACATCTAACTGAAAGTGCTATTGTACAGCATTCTTACACTGGAAGTTCAATATTTCTTTTCATATTAAATCTCACCAAAACACACTCTTCCAAGTCCATCTTCTCCAGCTCATGGCAATTCTACAATAAACAAAACAGAAACAGAAAAGCAAAAGGTGAAATAGACCAGCACAGACATAAAATCATGGACAGGGCTAGTAACATGGGATAGCACCGCTTCCAAAAGGAAATTGTGAGCTAAATCCCTTCAAGCATTTGATCACCACCAAAGGATTAAAAAAAAAAAAAAACAACTGAAAGAAAGAAAGAAATGAATTAACAAGCAATAAACCACCTCCCTCCCAAACATCATTTCAGCCTTCCTCTTACTTAATGAAATGTCTTGTTCTTGCCCTGTAAGGTTTAAACAGTGTGTATCAGGACTTACCCACCCCTGCCTCCCCTTTCCCCTTTCACTGCAAACCCATGGAATCTGTAGCCTGTGCACTAAAGCCAACTCAAGGGCATACAGAATAATCCAACTTCTGCGTCCATCAGCCTGCACCAAACTCATCTGAAACACACTTAAGCCCAGGGAACATCCCTCTTTACGATAATACAGTAGAAAGAAGCGTTAAAACCAATTTGCTTTGCTGATGAGAGCTGAAAATACTAAAATAGAGTCTACTTTAAGGTTAGGAGAAAGCTGCACATCACATCTACACAAGCAATTTTCCCAGCAGTCTGAGAGATCCCCAGCAAGCTTTCAGAAGCGCTTTCAATCTCTGATCAGGACTAATTTCAAGAAAATTATGTAACCTTGTGACCTTGCAGCAGACCACATGGTGCCACAGCTCAGCTCAATTCCCAACCTGCTTTTTACAAGAATAAATGGTTTAACTTGTAGGCCCCAAAAGCAGGCTTGAGGTGACTACTAAAAGTGTGAGACTGCAGTGCTGAACAATTAGAAAACGACTCTGTTTACCACTGTGACCCCCCCTTTCATTCACACTAAATATCATCAGCATAAATGAATCTCATTTACAGAGTGTTATTTTTGTGTTTCAATTTCCCAAACTAGCATGCAAACAAGTCTAACTTGAAGCATTTGATACCACCAATATGCTTGATGGGAACTTTACATATTTACAGCATGAATTGGGGCAAAAGTAGTTTATAAGGTATAATGTAAGTATTCTGTAACTGAAGGGTATGCTCAAAAAATGTATTATATACTGATTTTCTTTTGATGTAAATATCACAGAGATATGTGTCATCTTTTTAGAGGAAATTTGGCTAGAATACATAACACAAGCTTAGAATTACTTAAGCATAATAAATTCAATTAAAACAAACTAAAAAAGAGAGGAGAAAAGTGAAAAATGCAATGACAGATGGCAAATTAGATCAAACTGCAGATCTACGTATAATTCAGAAATAAAATAACTCCTCAGACCCTGCTTCCACTGGGTTCTTTCTACTATAGTTTTCCAGTTCTAATACGCCTTCCCAGCAGGACTACATTGATGCACAGCTACTCAGCAGCAAGGAAAACAAGGCAAGCTCCAACCTTCCAAAACGACCCTTACCCGTGCTAGAAGGGTAAATCCAGCATCTGTAAGATGTGAACATCTTGCAGCTTCCAAAATCCTGGAAAAGTTTTAAATGTTAAAGAAAACATTAGCATAGAGAAAAGCAAATGCGTTTGCGATATAAATTTGTCTTCTGCAACTTAAAGCTCTCAATAGTAAATATAAATATGTATATGCCTATTTTTCACTGTGACTTGCAATTAAAAAGCAGACTTTTGATCCAGTTTATCAGAAGACTCTGTCAGTCACAGAACAGATTAAGTTCAATCCTCAAAGCTTCTGAACACTTAGTGAAAAAAATTATACACAATTATAGGCATTTAAACCTCTTGTTTCATTCAGTAAGAGCATAATGCCCATGTTTTCTCATACGTTATCTGAGCAAAGATATGGGAGAATAAATCCTGAGATAAGGAAAATGCAGATGAAGCCTGCATCTAAAACCTGTGTTCTAAGCACAGGCTGCTGGGGAAGCCCTAAAATTGAGAAACTGCTTACTTGAAATTCCCTCAGAGCCTCTGCATGAAGCACAGTGAAGCAAATTACCAGAAAGCAAGGAGCTTAAAATCTCCAAGCCCACAGCAAAAACAATAAACTATGCCAACACAACCATAAAGAAAACAACACATTGTTTTGGAAAGATAATCCTAACACTCTTCCAACAGGCACTGGCAAGCAGTAGTGACAGCAAAAAAAAAAAGGCAACTGCCCCAAACAGCATCACCAGTATGCACAACAGGCTCTATCCCATTAATGTTGTGTTGCCTTGGTTTAATTTTTCTTTGTTTTTTAGAATGAATGCTTTATTTTGCAGGTGGAGTAAGTGTCAAGATGATTAAGGGGGAACTACAGCACCATGTAATGAGCAGCACAAACTAAGTGCAACTTACCACAGAAAACACTACTGCTATACTGGGGCTGGTGGGGAGGAGGCAGGGAAAGGTAGACAAAAGAACTTCTTGCTGTGGCAACACTTAGAGGCATCCAGATCCTTCCACTAGTTTAGGAGGTCATTAGAATGCTCCCTAGAGACAAAGTGCAAAGGAAGAAGGCATGCTGTGTGCACAAACAATTACAACCTCACAAAGGACAGGATGGGGTGCTCTGACTATGACTTTGCTGGATCAGGCTCTTCCAAGCCAAAAGCAAGAGGGCAGCCAAGTTGAGAGTTGAGCAGGCCCATACACTCTTGAAAATCCACTTCCACAGTTCTAGTCTTCAACAAGGAAGGATGATGGAAACTCAGAAACAGCCAACAGAGAGGTACAGGACAGATAACTCTTCCCAGATAGATGGTTCTAACACCTTTGGACTTTCTTTCCATACTCACATTCAGGAACTCTGTGCCCTTCCATCAAGGGTAGTTAGCAGCCTATCATAAAATACTCATAGCTACTCTGAAAATTACCTAGGATATGAAATAGGAAGGGAAAAAAACCCCCACCACACAAACCCCCGTGATTCAGGCCACATCTGTTACCCTTCCAACTCCTTTCATCAATTACTTGCTATGAACCCCACCTTATTACACATCTGACAAAGGTGGGTGGGGGAGAATGACAACTGCAACATGCAAAATAGTTAGGATGTTACTTACTGCCCATCCAGTTGAAAAGAACACAGATACAGAGGAATAAGAAAGCAGAGGAAAATAGCTCTAGCTTTCCTGAAACTGGGTATGCAGATAGTCTGGGGAGCAGAATGGGGAATGAACTGTGTATATACATGCTGCATCTATAAGGCCCTATTATGAAAAAACAGGTGGGAAGGTGCTGGGCAGC
Organism: Grallaria varia; assembly: GCA_013396735.1. Classification (NCBI taxonomy): domain Eukaryota; kingdom Metazoa; phylum Chordata; class Aves; order Passeriformes; family Formicariidae; genus Grallaria; species Grallaria varia. The sequence continues at coordinate 14,632 of VWZG01002637.1, read as the reverse complement.
ATGAAAATGGAGAAAGTTCTAAGTTTTGCTTTACAGAGAGCAATTCTTTTTTCCTGATACAGCTGACACAGATTTTCCATCTAGTGATCTGTGACAAAATTTCTACCATAGGAGTTAAAGAGGCAAAATGACCTCCAAGAGCAGGTTTCCCACTCCTATAAAGCAATGTTCAGACAGACCTCACAGTTGAATTTATTGTCTATAGATGTCTTTTGGGCACACCTGGAGTGTCTCTCCACGTAGCACCTCCTTACTCCTGTTAAATTAGGAGCATGTAGGGTTAAAAGGAATAAGACACTAATTTTCACAGCCCCACCCTGAGACATTCTTGGTTCACTGGTGTTTTTCTTGATAAGCCTCACCAAAACACATACTTTATTTTAACACTAAAAAGTGCTAATAAAGAAGAAAAAAAAGAGAAGGCATCAAGCACCTAAAAGAGCAAATACAGAGAGGGATGAGAAGACACCTCTGTCTTGATGTGAGATAAAAAATAAAGCTGAAGGGGTAGCTGAAAAGTCAAGCTCAGGGTTTTTTTTCCCAGGGAGACATCATTTGTGAGTGCTAACAGCTGCAGAACACAGAGTGTCATGGAAAGCAGCATAGCAGGACTTTCAAGACCCTGAAATGAAGTGAGAGTAGCACAGCACAGAAAAGATTGAAAGGTTTCCTAACAGGGCCAGCACATCCAACAAATGGTGCAGTTTTCTTTCATACTCGAACACAAATTATTCAGAAGCTTCCAGCATGTGGGGCATTACATTTCCCTTCGATTTCCAATACCATTTTTATCAAGTACTTTGCATACGCAATCCCAAAACTCTCGATATAACCAGCTGTATCATGTCCTTCCAACATGCACTAATCCTCAGCAGTAATGGCTGCAAATGGTCTTTTTTGTTTTTTATTTTTTATATTGTTCCTCATTATAGGAGAAGAGTGGCAGATGCCTTCCCCCTTGCGGCACAGACAGGGCAAACAGCTTACTTACCAAAGTCAAAACAATTCCTGCTACAGCTGTACTGCCCTTGGAAAAAATTGCACAGCTAATAGCACTTTAGAGCTCCTTTTATTTCCAATCTGAGTCATGAATTGAGAGAATGAGAGAAACAGTGGGAAAAGACCAGTAATAACAGCACAGCTTTCTAAGGAACACAGTTCAGTGTGTCAGAAGGCTCCTCAGCCCCTAACACTGCCACACATAAACTCTGTAAGCATGAACATGAAGGGGACTGTAACTCTGGAACTGTCTTAAAGACAGGTTTACTACAGTAAAAAACACTATCAGCTAAAGGAACACTGTCAACATAATGCACAGTATCATTTGAATGAAGCTTCCCCTGATTTCTACAGTCTACACTTTCCTCTGTCTGTGACTGAAGTACAACAAGTTGCCACTCCTGCATGCTCCTGTCATTAATGACAATTTAGTATCATCCAAAAATCTTATCCTCTGATACAATTTACATTAAAATTAGACTTTCTAAGAAGTGTTGTCTCTACACATAGAAAACTGTTGCATTATTGAGCCTCATTATTAAAGCCAAAGCTGTCTGCACTTCTGAGAATTCCACCATAACATCCATGTTAGCATAAATTAGACCAATGATTTATAACTGATAAGCCCCTGTTGCTCAAAACATATCTCATAAAAATCAGTCCTCCATGTTTGCAAAGACATTAACACACTCCATATCAGAGTTTAAGAACACCAGGATGTACTGCAGAGCATATTAGAACACATTTATAATAAAATCTGTAAATAAAATACTCAAATATGATTTAGCTTTTTTTTTGCAAAACAAACAACTGCAAAAAGCCACATCAGCGTACAAACATCACAAGACAACACAATTACAGATATTTTTACCTTTTAAAAAAATAATAGGCTTTATATCTTCTTTTCTTCTGGCTTGTAATTAGTAACGAAAATATTTAGCTAGAAGCACAGAATTGAACTGCTAGGTTCAGCATGTTTTATTTTTCGTGTATTAGTTCTTGTTTTTCCAATATACAGTGAACTACATTAATATGATAGCTACAGAGGACCAGCTCGCAAGCTTATATTCATCTGGTACTTCCAACTTCATGTTTTGATTGCAAAGGTAATGCAAACAACACATAGCTAAATCAAGCTCATTAGCTTCAGAAGTGGATTTCCTAGACCAGGCCAGTAACAACACGACCTACTCACAACATGCTCATGACATACTCACTTCAGCCTTGGACAGTTTAGACCAAGTGCTGTGAGAGAAGCATCTGTAAGGTTGCTACAGCCTGAAACACAGAGTGACTGGAGTCTATGGCATCCTCTACAGATTTTTACAATGCCGTCATCTGAAATTTGCTGCAACACAGAAGAAGGCTGAAGTTACTTCCTTTATCAAGTCATCAGCTAAGAACAAAAACCAAGACACATTGCTGAACTGCTATTGTCATGCTGTGTGTAACCAATGCAACCCAGATTTTCAACCAAAAAATGCCATCAAGAAACCACATACAATGATAATACTGAAGATGATCAACACACACAATTCCTACTTATCTACGTATTTTTCCAAGACCTCAGGTCTTACTCAAAGGTAGTCTGAAGCACAGAGGGAGAGTAGTTTGTTGCTGTCTTCCTCTTTCACTTTGCTTTTGTTTTATAATTTTTCACATCTCTTTTTTTTTAATGGTGTTTGCTTCTTATATGTTTGTGGAGCTCAGATCTTTCGCTCCAGTGACTGTGTAAATTCAGGAACAGTGCAAAAGAGAGCTTAAAGCCCGACAGCAGGAGAGATAACTATCTATTTTGTACTGGAGCAGTAGGACCCAAGGGAAAAAGTCCTTCCCCTTCAGATAAACTCAGAAGCAAGAGTTACAGATAAACTATTACATATAATCCATTATTTACAGATATGCCCTATGCTATGCAGTTGTCTTTAGATGAAAGATTTAACTCAAACGAGGATTTTTCATTTCTCAAAATTATTTTGTACAAGATATTCTGAAAAGAGTAACCCTAAATTTGGAATATCAATAAAAAAGTTTTCTCTCTGAAACAGATACTATAAGAAATAGCCCTATTGCAGGTGCATACAAAACAGCAACAGGAACTAGATTACTGGGGGGGGGGTGTGTGTGCAAATACTATTTTGTTTACAAATCTTCTATTCTGGAAGAAGTTTTCTCTCCTCCTCCCACTCCTAATGCCATGAATTTAATTTTTCTGCGGTACAACTAATCCTTCATAGAGAAATAGATTGTTTTATTGCCTGTCTTAATATTGCTCTTACAATAGTAACAAAGACCTCTACTGTATTTTCAAAAGAAAATACACATTCTTTTTATAAGCCCTGCATATAAGTACGCTAATACAAGGGTAGTGTATTTCTGAGGCTATTATCACAAACCTTACCTTTCACAGATGAAAACAGGATGACAAATAGTGGTAGCTCAGCACAAAGGGAGATTACCTTATGCCCCCTCCCCCCAACCCAGCACTTTTTAGTATCAGAAATTTAGATTTGCAACTTGTTCTGTCAAATTTAAATTATTATAGACAGAAAACTAGAAGTCCCATCTTCTTTCTGAGGCTTCAGAAAGATTTGCATCATCTACAGACAAGAAGCTAAGTTTTGAAGTTTTGGTGTGCTTTTTTTTTTTAAAAAAAAATAAAATTCCAACATCAATCAGGTATTTCTGACTTTGACTCTCCAAAAAGATGCTCCTTTCTGGAACTGTTGCATTTTCTTTGAGAGATGCTCATGACACTATTAATAGCAAAAGGAAGTATTCTGGAGGTAAAGGGCTATGTAAATTTTATGCTGCTGTCGGAGAAGTACAAGGCCCTCGAGTTATGTATGGAAATTTTCCATTCTGAAATTGCTTGTGATTTCAATGATTTCATCACTTTCAGGAAACAAAAGTGCTCAAGAAGTCCCCAGTTACTAAAGTCTTTCTCTAAAGATGGTACCTTTCAGAAGCGTGCCTAGCTGTTGGTGCTGGCCTGGCATTTTACGAGGTCCTGAAAGCACAGTCATTAGAGCTACAGTGTGGATCATACAAAGCACAAGGAGACCTGCTGTGTAACAATTACGGTCATAAGGAGTCTGGCTTCTCCTTCTAAGCCACAGCAAGCAGGACAAATGTCCAGCAAAATAAAGCTTTAAAGCACATGTAACTAGGTAAGACTATCAACTCAGTTCAAAGGGGAGGCTTTTTTATCTGTACTACATGACAAAAGACATCCTGGCCAAGGAAAAACTGGTACACTTCCATGTCAATGTCCCTTTTAAGCAGGAGAGATAGTAACTGATTATCATCAGACCTCTAGAGAGGCTTTCACAAAAATAATCAGAGAATCTGGCCTTGATATATCTTACAAGTTTCATGTAAAACACAAAGGAAAAAGAACTCTGGAGAAGGAGGACAAGCAAAAGGAAGAGTGAAAGGGGACCAAGTTACATATCGACTTTATTTAAGTGTGGTTCTGACCAAAAGAAGGAACTTCCTTTCATTCCTGTTATGTTTAGGTGGCCAAGTTCAGTGGGCACCTACATTCACACCGAAAAAGTCTGAAAAATTCCCTTTCACTAAACACCTGGTGCATGGAAGCTCAAGGTTTCTTATTCACATTGTTCTTAATTTCTGCAATTTTTTAATGTAACTTTTAATAATCCCCAACACTCAACAACGTTCAACACTGTAAACAAATCTCTTAGGTCAAAAAAATTTTCATCCAGTCTTAACACGACATGCTCCTGTGCCACATTCATTCAGGAATAATCCGTAAAACAGATTAGAAAGTTTTAGCAGATTTTTATGATATCTTCTAGCAATAAAGCTAGAAAACTTTCCAATAACAAGCAAAAATCTAACTTCATTATTCAAATTATTTCAATATTTTCTAAGGGTTATTGGCAGGCAAAGGTGATTTAAATATATTTAAAATCGAAAAGAAAGTCTTTCCCATTCCTTAAAAGTCATATCAGAAACAACAAAAAAGTAAATATAAAGCAGAGCAAATCTAATTTGTGTTCTCTAAGCAGAATTAAAAGTATATGAATGATTCCTAGTCATTTCATCATAAGTTCTTTCATTATGAGTTCTTCCATTAATATTGAAAAAGCATGCCTATCTGCTACTTAGATGGTTCCGAACCATCTTCAATCACAATGCCATTGCATTTTACTCTCAATTACATAGCCCATAACATGACTTCTGCTCAATTAAAAATCTCTGAATTATGAACAGACTAAAATGTTACACAGTTCACAATAACTGAATGAATGCAGTTAATTCTTGACTCTAGAGTCTGCCACAGTTAACAGATGTAATGAGGGGGAAAAATATAACCCAAACCTCCAAGTCCACACTCAGCTGTAGAAACAGCCAGCTCATTTAAGAGACCTCTATTCCACACAAATTTCTGTAAACTGTAGAAATGTACTATTTGACTTACTTAAGTGTGTAGCAGATTGATTCATTAGCATTCAAAAATGGTTTCTGATTCTTAGAGAATGTACCCTTTGAAGCATTGAATACTTACTGTACAGGATTGCAAATTCAGGATTACAAGTTCATGACAGTGATTTTGAATGTGTTTCAGTGCTTCATCTTCTAACTGATTTAGTAATTAAATTTGACATAGGAAAAGAAACAAGAAATTAAAAGCACAGCAAAGCAGCCCAAAGAACGTACACATCTTGCAATATTGAACAAAATACTATAACAAACCCCGTATTCATGGAGATTTCAAAAACCCAAAATAAAATTTTATTCCTAAAGGATCACCCAAGCAATTATGTACCTGTGTGCAACCTCTAAGAAATAGAGCTTTTAGTCCACTACACCCTTTCACCAGTGCTTCAATACCATCCTTCGTAATCTGATCACACCAGGAAAGATTCAAATGTTCCAGATTTCTGCAACCCTCACTGGGAGAATTAAAAAAATACATAAAGTTAAATCCAGCCTTCAAATAGTCATAACAGTGGGAAACCCAAATTAAACACACTGTTAGAAATTAATGATGGCCAGTGGACTGTGCCAGGCCTCCTCAGAAAAGTCAGGAGAAAAGACCACACACAAACACCATAGTCTACACCCAAGAAGTCCTAGATATCAAGTACAGTCAGAGCTGATTCACATATTAAGGTTCAGCACCAATTTTTTAAACTTTAGTAAATGCTGAACAGCTCTTTAAACACTTTTGTTTAACACAAAACACTGAAAACTTCTTACCTCAAGCCTTTCAAAGAGCTGTTTGTGATGGCTATGCAAGATGTCAGATCCAGATGTTTCAGCTTGGAACAGAATCTGCTAAGACTGTAGCACGTGCTGCAAAACAGCAGACACACTAAAAATACCTTCAGCTACTTCTTTTTCCAAATTTTCCCATCAATCAAAAAACCTCTTTGACTTACCTGTCAGTGATTTTTGTGCAGCCATTTAGATTTAAGTGTTCAATGTTTCTGCAGTTCTGTGCAAAGGTCCTAAAGCAGCAACAAATTAAGTAATGCAATGTCACAAGTGGTAATACAGTCATCAGAGTGCACTCTGCCTGTACCTCCCTCTACCCCAGTCAAAAAGCTTCATTTTCAAGTCACAGAGCAATTACAAAGTATTCCTCAAATACATCTGTCTTAGTGGTTGTTTTTTCCTTTTCCTACTGCAAGTTTCTGTCCCAGGTTAAGTGCTGTTTCTCTCTCAAACACCACTTAGGCAAGGCGTTTTCTTCTGTCATATATAAGCCTGAACTGCTTTGCTTCAAATGTCATAACTAAAAACACAAAGGGCAGAAATAGAAAGGTTTAAGCATCACATCAGTTGAACATTAAGCTTCTGGGGAGAGTTTTTGCACATCCCATTACTGAAGCCTTTATATGTCTTATTAAGGAGCTTGCTCCCATAGCAACTGAAAATTACATACCTGGTGCGATATAAAAGTGGGACCCAAGCCTACTGGACTACCAGTGGAAAGCCTAGGGGGCTGCAAATTGCTTACTTACTATTCTAAAAATTAAAATGCATCAGTGTGCACTAGTGGGTATGAACTTTAAGGATGATTGGAGCTATTAGATGCTGAGAGCCTGTATGTACTAATTACCCTGAAGAAATACATGAACTTTCATTTCATCTCTGCAGAGTAATATTTATGACTCTGTTGTGTTTCAGAACACTGTTTTTATGCCCATGTTTCCTTTCAACTGCATGGATTTTATTGGCAGGGGTGGTGGAAACACACAAACACAGTTTTGTCTGGAGGCTTGCCCCATTTAACAGATCTGACTACATACTCAGCTGGTAACAACTTCTTGGCTCTCCTGAGTGGATTGAAAACAACGGGGGGAAAAACAGCAAGCAGTTAGACTGGCAAGAGTTTCTACTTGAATTCTCAAAACAGCTGTTCCAAAATTCATGTACTGAAGGGAGATTTACAACCAGGACACACTTCAAATCACTTGCAAAGACATTACACTCAGGAGGAACAGCAAACTGCCTATGAGATTCAAGCATGGGGTATGTCCCAAGAGAGCTGCCATAAACATTCAGTACTTAGATAGCCAATACCTGCATCCAATAATCAGCTATTTTACACGAAAGTTGATGTAGAAGAAGGATAAATAGTATCACCCACAAAACTAATGGATCTGGAAACAACTCAACACAAATAGCATTATAGGAAAATCACTTTTGGAACAAGTATCTGAAAATTACTGCCACCTTTCTCATGTTAATGTTTGGAAAGTCTTAATGCTCACGCATTTATCATTCATTTGTTAAGTTTAATATAATCAGCTTATATTTCAGAGGAGAAGCATCTTCTTTTGTAAAGTGTCTTAGACACCACCCTCTGCACAAGTTACCTGTTAGGGATGCTAAACCTGTCAGCTAAACCTGCCAGCATGACTACTGGTATCATCCCTACGATGGACACATGCTATGCACTGAACTGCTAAATACTTACTCTAAGTATCTGTTTACTAAATAAATCACTATTTTCAAACATCCCAGCTCCAAAACAGGATCAGTCATAGGACTTTTGGTCCTATTCAGAACTCTAACTGCAGTCCCCTAGACTTCGTGTCTCAAAAAACGCAGCTGGGAGCCTAAACTCAATGTGAAAATGGAGTTACTGGGTGGAAAACTATTACCTACCATTCTTTCCTCCAACTCCTTTCTCAATGCCCTCCCTGCTACCTCCTCCTCATGGTACTTGTTACCTTCTCTCAGGTCATGCCATTCCTCTCTCCTCCACTTCTGCTACTGCCTTCCCCACTGAGGACACAAGGGCTCTCTGCGAATGCTCTGGGAACTTGAAAAAGCACTGCAAAAAGTTAACTCTGGTTGGGACAAACCCTTTTTTGACAGCAGTTGCCAGTAACCTGGGAGAGGCAACAATATGCACTTTCCCATGAGAAGGCAAGACTGCTTGAAGGTGGAGACATCAAGGAGCAGTTATGCAAACGGCCTACAAGCAGGAAAAGCTCTGGAGAATTCTTTGCGTTTGAACCTAGGATGCTCATTTGGGTTACTGAAACAATAATTGCTTAACTAGTTGCTGCGTTAATTTACTTGATACAAAAAACAATTAATTACTCACTTGTAAATTTTGGCAATACCTAAAGGTCACAGGACCCTAGCATAATGCCCACTGGTTAACAAAACCTTTGTGCTTATATTTTCCACCCCAAGTCTTCCTTCAAACATTCTTTGAGCCCTAAAGCAGTTGTGGTTTAGGGACTCTTCAGCTGGAGATAGGATCTTTGTGTTTAAATACTCAGAGAAATATCCAGAAGAACCTGGCTAAACAGTTTGCATTAGAAAAAGCTTATATAGATTCAAACAACCTTGTGGGAACAAACTGCATAGTTCAATTTATAAACTGAGTAAAAAGAAGGGCCACTGCCACTACTTAGTCTCCCAAGATGCTCCTCTTGCCTGACTGTTCTTATATTAGAGCAAGCAGAGAATTCCAGGTCTTTCACAATTTTGTAGGCACTCAATTGTATCAGTCTTCATTCTTCCTCCCATTGCTAGGGTCACCTCTTGTCCAGACTAGATGATAAACTACAAAATGACCACTAATCTTGATCCTCTGACTATTGTAGGACATCAGAGTATAGTCTGAAAACATTTTAACCACTTAAAAAGGTAGAAGTATCAGTATCAACAAAATCCTAATGAAAGAAAGAGATGCACTTCTGAAAAGCACACCTTTCATTACTTAGTTCATTTCCAGAAAATAACAGTAGCTACATTTTCATCTCAAAGTGACATTATTGAGGTAGTTAGTACTTACTTAAGTGTCCCATTTTGGTCATCATTCAGTACTCAGCAACACAAACAAATTTAACAGTAATTACTTCTGGTCTGGACATTAGGAAACAAGTAATGTCTCCATCGAGGATTTTACTTACTTTAAAGAGGAGTCTCCAACTCCAAGACAGCCTCTCAGACTAAGCTGTCTCAGGAACCCACCACACCTTTTCGATATATTTTCCACAACACGACCCTTAAATCAAATAAAAGGAAGATTTTACTGAGTTTTTATTCTGACATAACATTCTAACCAAATAAAAACGCTGGGAGTTCAGACCAGCCCCAGCTATACCCCACCAGAAACTGCGTCTCTGAATTTCTTTTGCTCCTCGAAGAAAAAACGGGTACCTGTTGTGAATCTCCACCCACACTGAGGTGCTACTTAATTCAGGTTTTCGTTTTCTCTTTGCTTTTTTCATTTGATCCCACAAGGCTCAACTTTTTGGCAGAGCAGACCCCAACCATCAAGACTACTAAAACGATCTTCAAGACTACTAAAACAATCTTCAAGTTCTGTCAGATGTGTAGAGAACCGAAAGAGCTGCAGCAGAGGTGGAATGGGAGGTGTGTCCATTCCTCAAGGATCACAGTCACTAGTACAGCATGGACGTTTAAATTGCCCACAAAGCCTCACTTGGGCCACAGCATCACACTACAGCCTCCATTAAGGTCCTGTTCTACAGCTCCTGCTCTAGGGTTGGTTGCCATTGAAAGGTGCTGAATACCTCTGTGGGAGCATCAACAACAGGACTAATGGTACCTTTTTTTTTTTTCCCCTCTCTTTATATCCTGAAAGGAGTTACAGGTCAGAGGATTTGTTGCTGTTGTTGCTTTCCTCTCTACATGGGATGGTAACAATTTTACTGAAACAGTAAAACGTTTCTTACGTTTTGTTGTTCTTCTCTAATACTTAAGTCCTGGCTACCACTGTGTGAAAGTATTTTCTTATCAGAGCTTGTTTCTTAATTCATAAGAAACATTGCTTATCTTACCTCTCAGAACAATTTACACCAAAATAAACAAACTGAAAGTTATGTATTTTTTAAAGCTTTCTGATTAAACAGAATTATTTCTTATCTGAGGCCAAATACTTGTACTGTAAGGATAAATTCTTCAATGAATAACATAAAATGCAAGTTCAATTTCCATTGCAGAAAAAATCCAAACCCTAAAAACAAATAATGAGGTCAGTTTTCCAAGACCCATTTATTTCTTTAAGCATGTAAATCCCCCCAACAAACAGCATATTAAAGAAGACCACTTTCATTCAAATCCATTTAGCTGTTTGAATAATTCCATCACTCAAAACACTAGTTCTTCAATTTACCCCAGCTTACAACTGATTCCACATACCAAGAAATCCTAAGGCACATGTAACTTCAAGAAGATCTTCACACATCTTTGGTAGAAAAAACCCATTTTAATAGGTTTTGCTCCCCCTTCTCACTTTGTTCTCTAACACCTGAGGTCTTAAATATGGAAAATTTCACAAAGCCTACTTTTTTATTATATTATATTCTCACATCAAGCACTGATTGAAAAAGCACCAAAGAGTGCAATGACTAACTGAGCAATAGGTTGTCAAATACAATCAGCAGTTTTTACCTGTTTTAACTCTACAGAAAAAAATATAATTACTAAAATAGCTGAAGAGAAAACCAGAGTTCTCAAGACACCAAATATGAAACCGTACCTCATTTACGAACTACTTTGTGTAATAACTGCTGGTTAAACACACCCTTCTGAGTAAATTTATGGGGTTTGTATTACAAATGTACTTAAATATAACATACCAAAGTAACTGAATTTTTCCAAACCACAATAGCTTCTTATAGCAAAAGAGGATCATAACTTAATTTCATTCCTTCTCCTTTGAATTCCTTGCTGCAAATACAGCATTTCAAAGGGCAACACCACTAGGTAAAACATAAGATAAACATATTGAAAACTTTAAAATTCAATACTGTGTTTCTAAACACCAGAAAAATGTGAAACATGGAAAAGGCTTATCAACAGAAGGACTGCAGATCTGATGGGTTTTACTTTATTTCTTAGCAAATAGGAAACACAAGCTTTTTTAAAGGCAATTGAAAAGATGGCATTAAAGCTCCAAGTCTCCTTGGACACATTTAGATTGAGGCATATGCCAAAATCTTTCTCCTGCGTCTGTAAGATCCTCTTGTTTAACATGAGTAGAGCAAAGGAGCTGGCAATAAGATTTTAAAAGAGTATTGAAAAAAATTTACCCTCCATATTACTGTAAAGCTTTAGGAACAGTTCGTACCATGGTCAGCAAAATACAGCAAATGAAACACAACTGGATTTTATTCATGCAACTAAGAAGCTAAAAACATAAAATTCAGAAGCAAATCTATTATTATAGTCTAAATTTAATTGGTATCATCAACAAATAATAAACCACTTCAGATTTAATTACAAAATTGTTGTTCTCCATGTCACCTTTCAAATGTCATATTTTATTTTGTTATGCACATCTATGATAGCATTAATGCAGATATGTTTTTCTTGGGGAATACAAGTCTGCCCTAGTCATTTCATTATACACTGGAAAGGACTTTTAATCCACATGTACATGAATTTCATGCAAGGTTAAAACCTTTATAAAACAAATGGCCATAAAATGGTAATCAAATATGCATCAAATCAAGTCATGGCAACTCAGTGGTAAGAAAAGTTGTTCAGTATTTTAGTGCTTCAGTCTCCAAATCCTACAGCCAAGTGTCCAGGAGAACCTTCAGCACAAGATGGCCACCTCACAGAGAGACCTGGGACCAGCAGAAAGATTATCCTCTAGATTGTAAAAGTGATTCCGAGGATCTCACTCCATGCAGAGGCACTGCTTATACCTTTCCCTTCCAGAAAGAAGCAAATTTGAACTTTTAGAGCTCTGTATGTACATGATACATGAAAATTATCTGATACGCAAGTGGCAACCAAAACTAAAACTCATCCAGAGGGGGGAAAAAAAAAAAAAGGCAAATGCAGAGTTCTTTTGCATTTGTTCCTTCACAGTATTATTATCTTGAAGTTAGTCTTTAAAATGTGTGAACACAAGCACAGTCTGTGGAATAGTTCAAATGGGCTATGCTCTTAAATACCTCCATAGGAATGAAAAATACCCAAAGACACTAACCTCTATATCCGTTTGAAAGTTAAAGAGGTCTATTTTTTGCCAATTGCTTCCATCCAGAGCTAAAACATTCCATGCCTACAGAAAACAAATACAGTTTATTTATTACCTCCACTGCCTGTTCCCTTCATTTTTCTCTTAGTAATTCAGATATTACAAATTAGACAATTTCAGGCAGTGTTTTGGGTTTTTTTCGTTTGTTTGGTTGGGGATTTTTTATTAATTGTAGATACTAGTAGTCATTCAGTATCAACTAATTAGAATTTGTGAAAATTAATCTCAAATCCCCTCAATGGATTACAATTCAAAGGCTAACTTGCGGGTATTAAACATGCAGGAAAGTAAGATATTAAATGTTAAGTATGTACACAGAAAGATTTATCTCTCCACTTTTAAAAAAGCTTTTGTAAATTCATCCAATAAGTTACTTTTGCTAGATCTATATGGTAAAAAGTAGCTGCAGATGAGATTCCTTTCAATAAAACCACAGTTCCTCAACCTCACCAGTTACTATTTTGAGAAAACAGAGACCTTTCAGGAAACTGCTGACTTCCAACTCTTATGACCAGGCTTTTCCTTTGCACGTAATAAGTTACATGCATGGGTTTGAGAATTTGCCCTTCATTGTCGCGGCAAGAGTTGTTCAAAGGAAAACACAGTAAAAAAGCCACAGAACCACAAATATATGCAGAAAATCAGAAAAAAAAAAAAGAACACCACATCCAACTGACAGGTAGTTCTGAGAGAAAAACACAATGTATTTAATCACTTTGGTTTCCTTATGTAGTTTTGTAGGCTTTGGATGAAACCTGATGTTATGGGACTTTCTGAAACTTTAGAGGCCAGGGTGATGCGCGTATAGGAATGAAATAGTTACACACTTAATTATACATTAAAAAAACCAAGCAAACAGAAACCAAATTAAAACCAAAACCAAATCCAATTGTCATTAAGAGAAGGAAAGAAAGCATGAAATACAGTTCATTAATGTTGTATAACAACACAGTGCATTGTACACGCTTGATGTAGAAACAGAATATTATTCATTTAATTTCAAGAAAAAGATGAAAAGGTAAACACAAAAGCTTACTTAGCATGCTTTCTCTAATACCTTGTGTGTGCCTTTTTCCTCTACTAGTAGTCCATCTACTTAATACCTTTTCTACTTGGCAAGAAAAAGATATACTTCTTGGACACATGGTGCACATTAACCAAACTACATGGAATTTTTAAGCAGAAAAAGTGCCTGAAAAAGAGTGTTATGCAGCCACATGCTTTTATAAAAAGCAAATGCCATCATGCGAAACTGGACTTAATCCTTTCTCCAGATACAGAGCATATATGATTGGATGTCTTTTCCATAGTCTTTAAACAGAAGTCCTGTACATAGCAACTAAGGCCACATCTGAATGTAAACTTGGGACCACAGTTACTTGCTCTCATAAACAAGAGACTGAGAAAACTATTTAATTTTTTTTTTTTTTTACAGGAACCAGATTACAATAAATCCCATGTAATTAAGAGAATAGCATCCCAAGGAACAACAAAAAAACGCCACCAGAAATACATACCTTGGAAACTTGTGCACAGCGACACAAAGTAACTATGTCCAAGAAAGAAAATATTCTAGGAAGTAAGGAAACAACAACAATTACAATGTTTAATTATAAATTCAGACTAATACATGAATCTGTAGTTCTGTAGTTCTGTGGAAAGACACCAGTTACACAAAGAAGCAAGTTAAATGCAACAAGTGTTTTACCAAATTATGTTGGTTATTGAGACTTAAAGAATAATATCACAGCTATTATCTAAAGACAGGCAACACCAACAATTAGAACTCACAGGTGCTGCTTCTGAAAATCTACTTTCTGTTCCCTCTACCTATTACCCAAACATCTATGAATGATAACAAAATAGTATTTTTTCTTCTTTTCAATTCAGAGGAAATAGCTTATATACCTTTAATTGTGCTACAATTAAAGAAACAACTTAGACAAATACAGGTGAAGATTTCAGAGGCTGGTGAAGAGTAATAAATAGAAAACAACTCATTAATAAGTCCAAGTTCTAGAATCTAATACAAAGAAAAATGACCCAAATTTCTAAAGGGGTTTCACAGTGACTACCAAGTCTAACACAGTCAGTATCTTTTTTTATTATTATTTTATT
>VWZG01002636.1:1276-18342 GCA_013396735.1 Grallaria varia | reverse complement strand
CCAAGCAGGCAAGGCAGAAGGCCGACTTGGCTGAATAGGAATCTTCTTTCAGAGAGAAGTGAAAAAAGGAAGATGTGTGCCCAGTGGAAGCAAGGTCAAGTGACACAAGAAGATTTCAGAGATGCTGCTTGCCACTAGAGAGAGCAGATTTGTGCAGCCAAAGCTCAACTGGAGCTGCAGCTGGCCAGAAATGTGGGGGACAATAAAAAGAGTTATTTCAAATAAATTAATGCCAATAGGCAGTGAAATATCATCGTGCTGTTACAGGATGAGGATTGTCACCTCCTAAACAGGGACGGAGACAAGGGAGAGGCATTTCAACATTTTCTTTGCCTCTGTCTTCAACATCGATAATGGACCAAAGGGGTCTCGGCGCCCTGAGCTGGAGGACCATGACTGTGAGAATGACCAACTCCCAGCTGACCCTGAAATTTTGTGAGATCTGCTCCAGCTGGATCCTTACAAATCTATGGGGCCTGATGAGATTCAACCCAGAATCCTCAAAAAGCTACCTGATGTCATCACAAAATCTTTCCCAATGATTTTTGAGCTGTCTTGGCAATCCAGAGAGGTCTGAGCTGATTGGAAGATGCCAAATGTTGTCCTGATTTTCAAGAAAGGCAAGAAGGAGAAGCATGGAAACTACAAGCCTGTCTGTCTCACTTCAGTTCCTGGTAAAAGGACAGGAGAATGAGATGCTGGAAAGCAGTGCCATGGAAAGGGCCCTGGGGGTCCTGGTCCATGGCCAGTTGAATGTGAGTCAGCAGTGCCCTGGCAGCCAGGAGGGCCAACCGTGTCACGGGGGGGCATCAGGCAGCCAGTTGAGGGAGGGGATTGTCCTGCTCTGCTCTGCACTGGGGTGGCCTCACCTTGGATATTGTGTGCAGTTTTGGGCAACAAAGATATTAGGCTCTTAGAGAGTGTCCAAAGGAGGGCAACGAAGATGGTGAAGAGACATGAGAGGAAGCCATACAAGGAGAGGCTGAGGGCACCTGGTCTCTTCATCCTGGAGAAGAGGAGATGGAGGGGAGACCTCATTGCAGTCTAGAAATTCCTCATGAGGGGAAGAGGAGGGGCAGGCAATGATCTGTTCTCTGGGGTGACCAGTGACAGAACCTGAGGGTCAGGGAAGGTTTAGGATGGACATTAGAAAAAGGTTCTTCACCCGGAGGGTGGTTGGGCACTGAACAGGCTTCCCAGGGAAATGGTCACAGCACCAAGCCTGACATAGTTCAGGAAGTGTTTGGATGATACTCTCAGGCACATGGTGTGACTCTTGGAGCTAAGGATATTTTTGGGTATCTTCCAGCTCAGCATATTCTGTGATTCTGTGATTTAGGATATACATTTTCCTTGAAAGACCAAAAGGAAGTGCAGAAAGACATTCCTAAATTTAGTTTCTTTTAATGAGCAAAATCAGTTTTTGTCTTACCTATTTAGAATGCTATAAGGCTTAAAGCCTTCAAAAAATTAAGCAAATAAAACAATACTTTAGTTTTCAGCAGAAGAGAATATTTATCAACCTCTCATTTGAGGACAATTCATTCCTAAGGAGGTGGAAATCAGGAAAAATACAATTAAAAGTATTATACCAAGATTGCCAAAAGATTGTCATCATATACCAGAGGCAAAATGGATTAGACACTGTATGAATAAAAAACCACATGTACCTACTGTCAGTCAATCAAATCCAATGCAGTCTCTTTGTCCTTCCAACACTACCAGATAGAAGACAGATATTTTCTTGCTTCCTGTCCTTCATTCATTTACATAGCATTGTTCAATGAAGAATAATTTGCTACTCAACAACAAACTCTATTGCTAAGTGCCAGAGAGAGCCAAACACATGAGCTTCCTCCATCTTCTAGGACAGTCCTAGATTACTGCACTGGAGCTGTGCCTGTACCTGTATTCCATCTCTGAAGTCTTCACTAACTTGGTGCTTTTGCTCATTCTTCTCTAGTGGAATCTTCCAGACCTCACAGTTTTCCAAGAAAGGAGTTTATCCATGACACCAACACCTGCTTGTATTTCTGAGTAATATGAAACAGTAGTTTTCAGAGGGTCCTCATTCAGACATATTCCATCTGAATAATGTGCTACATCTCTCTGCTGTTCAGAAAGATCTCACACCACAGTTACAACAGAGAGAACTGCTTGTATCACAGGGTGGTTTCACTTCACTCACTCAAGTAGGAAAGCATGGCAGTTTGAACTATGTCTTCTGACATGTCTCCTCCGCACAGCTTCTGAACAGATCCAAGCCAGATATGCCCTGACAATCCTTTACAGGAGACCTGGGATTTTGCCAGGATACCAACTGCCAGAATGGCATCTCCCCACATTACTTCCTGATTATGCCCACTTTAACAATTAGCTTAAGCAAACATGAGGCAAGGCTGACATCAAAGATGACAACCTATTTTTCCAGCCAGTCATTCCTGTTTTTTCCTGCCTTTTATCAAATTCTGGAGTAAGGATTTGTGTGGCTCCGTAGTGAACTAGAGCGGAAAACTAATCTAGGCCAAAGCTAATTATGTTTCTGGCTAGCTTTAACCAGGACCACTGCATGATTGCACAGCATTTCTGGAGATACAAGGAAGTAGGTGTTGCAAGGGCAAGAAAGATGCAGCAGGAATGTTCTCCTTTGACAGAAGTGATGGCAATATATCGTCCTAAACCACTGGTGCTACTGTGGTCTTGGCCTCTCTCACAGCAGTCATTGCTTTAGTACTGGACCAGTCCATAAGTGATAATCAACATGAGACTTGATGGTCACCACTGAAAGCAGAGAAACTCAGCTGTCTCTGCTTCAGCAAATGCCTACTAATATCTACACACACTCATGCAATGCACATAAATCAGGCAAAACCACCATTTCCATTGTTTGGGAGGTATGGAAGAGTTTTCCATAACTTTCTTCTTGAAGTTATGGAAAAAAGGGGCAGCTATGAATGAAAAATAAAGGACTGGGCAACTGCTGCTCAGCATCATAACTGTTGCCAGTTTGGGGCAGATGCTGAGCATTTTGAAAAGATGTCCTTTTACAGTCCGTCCTGCTTACATGGACAGTTGAGGAAGGGGTTGTCCTACCTTTCAGGTCTCCCAGGTGGTTTAGTTTTGCACTGTCCTCTACTTAAGGTGGTGGGACCACAACAGTACAGGTTTTTTCCTTATTCTCAAAAATTAATTCTCTGCTATGTCTACAGTAAGATAAAGCACGTGCAAAAGGAGTAAACATTTTTTTCTGAGCAGGTCTCTCAGTTGCTCTCTAAGTACACTTGACACTTGAAGATTTAAAAAGGACTTTTTATGGTAGGGAGTAAAAATAGATAGGAAGATATTTGAAAATGTTACCAGTTTCCCCATATTTTCAAGTAATTGTTCTAGTTATCTTGGTAGCAAAGATAGCATTCAGGAACTGATACAGAATGCTGGGACTGAGACTACAGCGCTTATTCAGTAATGAAACAATGGTGGATGAACGTTTACTAGCGGATGTCTCCTGTTTCAGGTATGTGGAATAGGTATTTACAGGGCTTTGTGAAAATGGAAGCTTATATCCACTTTGCTCCAGCGGCACACTACTAAAAATGAGATAAACATTCTAATGGATTCAGTTAAGAAATGGAACTATTTTAAAATAAATAGTCTGGAAACTGTAAAGAGATGTTCTAAAAATCATTTGGAATGTTGCAACGCTGATAACTATCATGTCTGCCAGGAACACTGGGGCTTTGAATAGCATTTGATTCAGACAATCCTTTCCTACAAGCATAAAAGGCCTCAGAAAAGAAAACACTGCTTACAGTTTAAACCTTTTGGGTTTTTAGTTGCATGAAACAAATGTGAGGGAGTGCTCTGAAAAGCACAACAAACTTCACAGATGAGACCAAAGGAATGGCTTGAAACCAGGCTATGTCAGGGCTCTTCATCTCCCTTTGTGGGGCAAACCCTCTCAGGAGTCTGGGGAGATGGGAGATGTTTTGGGTGCCTTAACACAAGGAAAGAAACCCTCCTGCAGGGTTTCTTCTACTGGAGAGTTCTACAGCAGCATGACTGGAGCTCACCTCCAGAAGATGTCTCGGCCACTCACATCCTGTCCAATTGGTTTATTTCCTCACACATCTCAGGAGCCAACAGCTGCAATAATCCCAAAGTGCAATGCACAGGCCTGATGGTTCAGGCTTTCACATGTTCACATGGAGGACACCCATGGGAAACCTGTGTGAGGCTGAGATGCAAGGCCTGGCATTCCTACATGGTGGAAATAATTGTACAGACGTTGGTCATGCAAAGAACGAACACATATGTCCTTAAAAAATGAGGGAATGAAAATTAATTTTGATAGATTTGAGTTACTTTCTTGGACTGTACTCATTAAACAGAGATAGAAAACAGTAGGTAAAGAAGCACATTTTTTTGTGCTGTTTTGTTCTGTTGACAGGTAAGCACAAGAAATAATAATAAAAAAAGCAGCAGGCCAGCCTGAAAAGTCTGGAGAAGTAAGGCAGAAGAGCTAAAACATCAGCCTTGTTATGCTGCAGCAATGAATTACAGCACAGGTTCTCTCTCAGTCCAGAGAAGCCAGCAGCTAACACAAGTGTGAACTGAGTGGTTTGTATTAATTTCCGATTAATATAGGTGTTAAAGCCTTTATGTTTAGTCAAGCTTCCTCCTCACGAAGATCTGCTACACCTTTCAAAAATACAGCATTCAAGAGCCCTTGAGCAGGAACACGTGACTTTAAACAGGCAAAAATATGCCTGCTTACACTGTTGAAGATGTTCAAATCTTGAAAAAAATCTGTTTGGAGATAGCTCTAGTAGAAGCAATTTTGATACTGTTCTAGGGTGACCTATAGTTAATGGTCACTTAGCAAAAAGTCAATTTTTCAGCATGCTATTACATTTAACTTTTCTGACTGTTCAAATAAACTTACAGAACATTGCTTTCTGTATGGACTGTGGCTAATTATAGGCTTTAACAAGCATAGGTACTCCTTCTAGCATGACCTAATTCTGAAATGCTTCACTTGATTATTTTATTACACACTAGTACAATACTATGCACTATTTGCAAATATAGCATTTATGTATGACTATAGCCTAGAAATTTTCAAAAGTATAGTAAGTATATATGTGTGTGTGAACATCAGCAGACAAATTAAAGCATGAACTATCACTGACTTGCTTTAAACATTGGACTGAAGCCATAGGCTAGTTATCTAGCTTTGACAAAACATCAGAGTGGCATAAATGCAAATTTTCCCTTTAGCCTTGACAACAGTGCAGCAGTTGCAGAAAACTGTTCTTTCTTCCTGTGCAGCATTATAACCATATAAAAACTAATCTTCAAGTCTTTTGAATTACACAAGTATTTTCATTTGCAACTAGATGGCAATGAATGAACTCATTTCAGGTTGCCATTTAAAGATGAAAAGCCTTGAACAGACTCATTGTGTAGACAACAATTTTCTTCATTAATGTAATAAGGCACCAATCTCCCAAAGAGAAGTGTTTAATACACATTTGTGACTCTGAAGGATGAGGAATGTTTCTTGTCCTAAACGAAATTACTGTTTGAGAGTATAGGGAATACTCAAAATGCTTTAGAGATTATTCTATCCTTGATCTTTCTAGTATAGCATTCCTAGAAAACCTGACATTGCTAACCCAAATCCACTCACTGCAGTTGACCAACACATTCCAGGTATTTTAGTTTGGAATCTATAGCCTGTTGGTAAGACTTTCCAGTAATTTTGCATTAGAAATAGCCATCTATAGTCATTATTTCCCTCTGGAAACATTCATGTATTTTGTTTTTTTAAAGAGCAAAAAGGCAAACTTTGCAGTTTATACTAGCTTGCCTGAATAATTAATGATTGCTCTTGATGGATAAAGCAAAATCAGAATCCTAGGATGGTTTGGGTTGGAAGAGACCTTAATGATTATCTAGTTCCACCTCACACACACCATCACCACCATGTGCAGGGACAGCTTTCACTAGACCAGGTTGTTAAAAGGTACATCTGACCTGGCCTGGAACACTTCTGGGAAATGGGCATCCATATCTGCTCAGGGCAATCTGTTCCAGTGCCTCACCACTCTCACACTAAAGAATTTCAACCTAATATCTAAACTAAATCTATCCTTTCTCAGTTTAAATCCATTACCCTTTGTCCTATTGATGCCTTAAGACTTCATGTACTTGTATATATGTATATATTTTTGTATATTTGTAAATTTTTTATAGCTATATAACTTCACATATTTGAAGTAGCATCGAGCAGTTTCTACCTCTCTACTGCATTCCTGAGTGTCTGAGTTAAGGGTAACAGAGCGACTAGAACATTTTACCTGGGACTCATGTATCAAGACTAGGATAACAATACATACTATTTTGACAATAGTCAAACAAGACAGAAGACCCATGAAGCCTGGAGAACCGCCAACCAGGGAATGTCACCTGAAGAAGATGATGGTGAAGAAGTAAGGAGTCCTGAGACCCCCGACTCAGTTCTAGGAAGATGTGCCAAGGGGCAGACCAGAGGGAGGTTCTAGGGGTGGCACCAAGGCGGTACAAGGGTAAACAGTCCTTGGATTGGCTGTAATCTTTAGTTATGATAATTAAGTAGTGTTATAAAAATAGGAGTCACCTCTATACTGGGCATGTGTCAGTATACTTCTCAGTAAAGAACTCTCTACCCTAATTAAATTTCCTTGAAAGTTTTTTCCTCATTTTAGGCAACACTATCACCACATGCTCTTGTCGAAAGTCCCTCTTCAGCTTTCTTGCGGGCACCCTTCATGTACTGTAAGGCTGCTATAAGGTCTTCCTGGAGCCTTCCCTACTCCAGGTCTCCAGCCAGTCTTCATCGGGGAGTTGCTCCAGCCCTCTGATATGTGTGTAATGACTACTTTTAGCTGTCATAAAATGAGATTACATATACATTCTTACCTCTTGCCATTCTGTAGGATACCAGGAGGGTGGGCAGTCAAAGCGATTACAGGCTTGCACAAGGGATGGCTTAGGTTTAGAGCACAATTCATCTGCCAAAATCACAGTCTCGTTAGTCTCTCTTGATAGTAGATGAGAACAGAAGACATCTCTTGTCTGTAAACCAACTCCACAGGTAAGACTGCAGGTGCTCCATTTCCCAATGGCCCATCTGTGAAGGGGTCAGGAGAGAAAACCTTAAGCACAGAATAAAGTCACCTTAATTTTTCTCATATTTTTCTCAATGACAAATGGAGTAAAGAAACAGTAGAAGAAAGGGAATTTTCCTTCTCTGATCTCTCTCGTTCTTCTTGTAGCTGGAAGATGAGGTTAAGGTGAATACTCACAGTTCTGCATCTTCAGCTTTTGTCAAAAGCTCTTGGACTTCAAGTCCTTGGGATTTCCGCAATGTCATAGGAATAGTGTTGTGTCCTACATTAAGAGTTTTTGTGTGCAGGAGCCTGTCCAATGTTTTTCAAGATAAAATTAATTTAATTAACTGTGGGTTTTTTCCCCTTATCTTAAAAAAATTAAAAAAAAAGGACGATATTAACAAAGCTTTAATCAAAGAAATGTAAAAGTAAAATGCTGACAATGAATGTCTGTCAAAAGACCCATTGTGGCGATCCTGAGTGACTTTTCCATGCTGTGGAGATAGGAGATACCAAGGCCTTGAGAGATGCAACCGGAGGGCAGGGGATGATCTTCAACCCCTGGATGAACACCTGTCACTGAACTAGCTCTTCTCTGCACTAGCTGAGTAAATCCTGCATCAACAGGATTGTTGATAACTGAATTTCAGTGTTCATCACATTAAAACCAGATTTATGTTGTTTGAGCTGCACTGAAGACAACCCCTAATTCTGTCAGCCAAACACAGAAAACTGCATAAAATATTGGGTCTTCCACTCTTGTGCTGTACTAGAAAGCACTTCAGAGATACAGAGAAATGTGTACACAAAAATGTCCCACTATTCAGAAGGAGAATATAAGAAAATAGTCTTCCCAACAGCTTCACACAAAACTACATTGACCTGGACACACTCTCGCACCCAAAAAGAAAGTATGAAAGCCAGATAATGCCACTTTTTCTAATTCTGAAGAGTAGCTTCCTTTTCAGCATGAATGTTATTGAAAGTGATTACTGAGGAAATAAACTAAACATTCAGGAAAAGGAAGCCTCAGAGAACCACTCTTTGAAGAAAGCAAATTTAGGCAGAAACTAAAAAAGAATGACTATAAAGGAGGATGCCCTCAGACTCCAAACAGGGTGAAGGCAAATAAGGATGGAAAGTTATGAAACTTGTCAGTAGAATGAAGCAGAATATATGGAATAAGCACAGAAAAACCACTCTGATGGTCTAAGATCCACAGTTAATGGAAATAGCTCAGCACACTTAAAGCACATCATATTACTAAACACACCATGTAAATAATCATTCAAGATTGTGCCATCCTACAATCACAAAACAATTTTAACCACCATTTATTTTATTAAATTATTTCGAGCATTTGTTTCATCACTCTTGTAACAGCCTTAAAAAACTGAAACAGCTAGCATGTAAGAAATACTTTTTCCTCCCTACATGATACGCTGATGGACCAATGGAACATTGCCCCCCCCTTCGGTGCTCCACCTGCTGGTGACATTCTCTGATTTTATAACTGGACAAAATAGGTCCTGAGCATCAGGGTAAGCACTAACAATGCTGTAGTTTGCTTTTAGACAACAGTTTTGATTCTGTTAGTAGAAATTACAAAAATCTGTTTAATCCTTTCTAACAATAAGAGCATCTTGCATACTGAATTAGAAGTTGCCATAGTCACATTCCAGGCCATAACACAATGAAGGGCACTAATCCCAATACATGTAATGGGAGCTATTTATCAGTGGAATAGGAGTGACATATGGCAGCCAGTTACCCTAAGATGGAGTATGATCTCCATATGAATGATCTGGGAGGAGATGTCTTCCCAGATTTTCCCATGAAATTGTCAGTGAGAATTAATGTGGATATAATCTACTGTTCAGTTTTGGCACAAGCTAAAATAAGATATTTCAGTAGGTGCTGAAAATAAGGCATTTTCTAATTTCAGAATCTATTTTGATACACGGTTAGTTGCCAGAGTTTTCTTTTATTCAAGTGCTGGCAATAGTTGTTGCCTCCAGCAAGTCATTGTTATTGGTATAAGTGCAAAATGTTTCTGCTGGTAGTTCATACCTCAGTGGCTAACAAGTTGGACATTTTGGCTTCTGCAGAAGGGGGTATCTGTTTCTTCTTCAAGAAAGAAAAGCTGTGGTTCAGTAAAGAGAAAGGATTTGCTTTTCCAATGTCTGAAATGTCTGAATGTTTCAGGTTACATCCATTGCTCTATCAGTGACATTGGTTTGTTCACAGTTCTTTCCAGTTGCTTTAAACAGGAGGTTCCACAGAGGTGCTCAATGACTATGAGGTCAAATTCCCTCTTACCATTGTACTTTCATAGCCCCAGGTGATTTTTATGGGCTTTCATGGATGCAAAGTAAAGAATGTAGAGGAGAGATGTGCAAAGTAGAGTAGGGATGTGAAAGTAACCAAACCCATAAACAATATGTGTGATTGGCAAAATTTCAAACTTCTAAGAAGGAGAGAGAAAATCAGTGATAAGCTTATAAAATTACGGTGCTGTAGAATTATTTTATAACAGCTAAAGATGCTTGCAACACTTTGCACTAATATTATCCAACTAAATTTACCAATTAGTTTTCTAGATTACTTGTACTGTTGGAGATAATAATGTATATTTTTTTTAAGTACTGCTTTTCTGAGATAATACGGTTTTACCCTTACTGTAGAGTGATGCTAATTGAAGTAATTTCTGTCTTATTTCATGTGGTATTTATCAGTGCATTTCTCTGTCTACTTTTATTTCTGGGTGTTTTGGCTATACTGAACTGACTCCTCCAGTGGAATATGGAATACAGAAAAGAATGCCCTGCACGCATCTGCCAATACCATTAAAATTCAAGTAGGAAATAATCCTACATTTTAAAAGGTGAATACAGGTTGTTACAGAATAAAGCTAAACGAACCTTGTGCAAGTGGAATGGGCATCTTTGTAAGCTGACTGTGGCTGCTGTTAAGGTACAGACTTAGTAAAAACCTGCGTAATGGCTAGCTTATAGACTTGGTTGAAAACCATCAGTTTGGGACTTCTCATATTGCTTTCCAGAGCCTGGTGAAGTGACTGCATAGTTTCGATCCAAAACATACTTTTTATCCCTTCCCCTTTCTCCTTCACTATTGCCCAAGACTGTACTAACAGAGTATGTAGTATGTAGTAACAGAGAAACAATGTTTTTCTAACCTTATCTTAAAGTCGGACTTTTGCACATCTATGTTCCTAAATCCTTGGCTTGTCCTAACTCTGTGTCTATCAGTTCATCAGCAGTCCACTTCCGTCTTCTAACTATCTAAGCAGTGGTTATGTATTTAAGAACAAACTGGAGTTTAAAATATTTCCACTACTGTACTTAATATAAAACAGATTTCAAAAGATTTTCATCCTCTGCAGAAAATGCATACATAACTCTGCTGATATACATAAAATACATTGAATATTTGAACTGACTGAACAAAAACTGTATTCATTCAAAACCACAGAGACTTTTAGAGATGGCTAACAAAGAGGAATGTAACAGGAAAGGGGCAATTCATAGGGCTGGATATATTGAAATGAATATGTGTATATTAGTGATACATGCACATTTTCCAAATGAACATAGACGAGAACAAATTTCCACTGGAAATATATAGAGAGCAGAGGATGGTCCAAAAAGGCAACTCGTTTCATGTGCCATCAAAATTTCAAAATCAAAACTGATCACGGAAACTTCTGACTTCTCAAAAGGACAACTGCTTTCTTCCAGCAGGATGCCTTAGTAGTTTTTTTGCTCAAGGCAATGGTTTTCCTTTAGGTTTTCTTACACACAACGCTAAGGGTGCAGTCTCAAAACTAAACAAAAATTCATTAGAAACCCAATCAGCTGGAGCACTTGCACAAAATTCTTGCATTTCCAGGAACTAGAAATTAACAAGTGAATTAGTAATGGACAGATTTTATGAACAGAAAAACATGAGTCAGGAAGTTGATCAGTCAGTTCGTATTATGAATTAGACTAAAAATTTGTACTATAAAATTACTTTTATGAATTATAGGTCTAATTTCTAAAGGAGCAATGAGAAATTGCAATTTACTGGAACATTCTCATTAAATAAATTAGGCCTATCCAAGCAATGGTTATGCATATGATTAACTACAACTAAGCAAGCAGTTTCCACAATTGATCATCATCTGTGTTTTAATATGTAAATATTTGCAGCTCCCTTGAATACAAGAAAGACAACAATTGTGAAGCTCCAGTGGCCAAAAAAGGCTCAAAAATTGGAAAATCCTGATTACTATTAAGGAAAATTATTCCGTATTATTAGTGCTGGTCTGAAAATGTTGAAGTTTCTTTCAAAAACCAGTTTAACCATGCCATTTCTAATTATTTTGACATAGTTAACAAAAATCTTCCCAGTGATGCCTAAACTAAACTTGGACATTTGTGATCAGATTCAGGCTATTAAAAAGAAGAAAGCTTCTAACACATAACCTAAACAAAATGTTCTTCAAAGTTCTGTAAAATTAATTTCAGTTAGAAATAATGCTGCTACTTTCATGTAACAAACCAAACCAACCAACCAACGAAACCAAAAACAAACCAACAAAAAATCAGTGTCATATTGTGCCCTAGCAGTTCAGGTGAAGCACTGGAGGATCAAGTGAGCAGGACCTTGTTCGTTTGCTGAACCCCAGAGGTGCTGAAACACGGGCTAGACTGTGAATATGGGAATATATCCTTTGACTCCGTGGAGAAGACTCACATGCTGGGCTGGATTATACTGTTCTCCCACCTGACATTCACAGTCATAAAAATACCTTTTTTCCCCCCCATTCCTTGAGTTTTGTCCTGCTGTCTGCTCAGGTCCTAGTCTTACAGCAGAGATATTATCTTACTCTGCCTTTACCACTGGCTAGCACAATAGGACTCTTAGCTTGACAGGAGCCTCAAGGCATTAGCATGTCATGAATAACAACAGGGACAACTGTTGAGAGTGTCTTAATGGACAATGGATATGGTGTTTTAGCTCAGGCCTGTTTGCACAATCCAAACTGCGTAACAGAATACAAAGACAATATGTCTTTGAGAAATGAATATGAAGGAGTTAGATAAACAAGAAAAGAGGACATTGTGGTAAATAAGAAAGGGGGTATTGAATGAAATATAGTTTGCTCAGCAAAGATAGGAAGCAAACAAGGCGTCTTGCTGAGCAAACAGAATACTTGCAAAGTAAGCAGATACCTGTCCAAGTTGGGAAGCCTTAAATGAACATCTGTCTGTAGCCAATCATGTATGCTTAACTGTCGCGTGAACAGCTACTGTTACCAATAACTGTATAACCTGCGGCGCGTGAACTCTGTTGGACTCTATATAACCATTGTGATTTTAATAATAAATGAGCATTGACTGTACCTCCATGAGGATTGTGTCTTTGACTCCGGAAGCTCCATCGCAATAGACAACAATGCACTGTTGCCTCAGTTTTGAAATGTCTCTCTAATTCTTACCAA
This sequence comes from Grallaria varia, assembly GCA_013396735.1. Lineage (NCBI taxonomy): Eukaryota > Metazoa > Chordata > Aves > Passeriformes > Formicariidae > Grallaria > Grallaria varia. Next base: position 5,685 of record VWZG01002636.1, on the reverse strand, counting down.
GAACTGGTGTCTGTATAGTACCTCTGCTAGCTAGACAGACCAGAAAATGGCACCAGATGGGGAGCAGCTACTTGTGGCAAGACAAACTGCTAGCATTAGAGCTGTTGCCCCAGTGGGGCTACAAGCCTTCAGAATAAAACATTCTTGCAACCCCCATAATCATACTGGAAAAAGTAAACTATGTAGGAACTTGAAAAATTTATACTCTTGAGCCTAAGCACTATGCAGCTGACAGCTTTGGATTAGCTCCTACAAGCACAGAACATACAGTAAACCCCTAATCATTCTAAAGTTTCAGGTGTTGTAAGAAAGTTTTCTAGGGACATACAATTTAATCCTGACAGAGTCCCTTCAAATATGGCCAAGAAAATTGAATACTGCACAGGAAAAGTAAACACCCTTCTACAAAATGGCCTCCCAAACTAGTTCTAAAAAAAAAGAAATTATTGTAATTTTTACATTGTTAAACCATATGAGTGTGATACAAAAGAACTCTTCTTATTTCTATAATAAACATCCATCAGTGTGTGGAAAGGTTTGCCTGCAAGCGTCTTACTTCTGACACCTACCTGCTTAAAGACATTCCTCAGTGCACAAGGGCTGTGAGGCAGCTGTGTATATGCACATACAACAGATTGAGTAAATCACGTGTTATGTCAATACTGGCTTCCTCTCATCCTCTGTCAACCTATGCATCCTCCAGCGGACCCTGAAGACTGAGAAGTCTGCTCAGAGCCCATGTATCTCCACTCTTCCTTTTCCATTATGAACCTGGAACAGTGTTTCTGGTAAAGCTTCCTGTTTCATAGGTGTGAATAGCACTCCTGTGGTTCATTTAGCAGATATATATTTGGCTGAGTAAGTATGCCACTGTTATATCTTAAATACTATGTCAGAATCTGATCTTAAACCCTGGACAGCAGAGAGGGTTATTGTCCATCCTATTTGGGTAGCATCCTTTCTTGCGGTGAAGCTACAGGATTGAGATGAGAACTCTCAAGTCAGTTCTTGACTTTATAACCAAAGAAGTCTCGAAGAAAGGGGCACAAAAGCTAAGAACTTAGCTACAAGTAATTTTTCAACCAGATGTTAAATCAGTAAAATCAGGCTGCTTCATTGAAATGAAGTATGAGAGGTAAGACCTCAACCATGGTGTTTAAACAGGGATCCGAGTCCTCTAGGAAGTGATCTCCTGACAATTATGGTTCAGTTTAGAGAGAACATTACAAATACACATACAGTATTCATACACCGCAGAAGAAAACTAAAATTTAATTAAGCTCTGAAAAAGAAAGTACAGCTAAATCATCACTGGCAACCCCCAAAAAAAATAAAAAAAAAATTCATGCTCAGTGTTGTTCAGTGCCAGCCTGGCAAAATCTGTTGTTCAGTATCATCACTGCGACAAGGGAGCTGAACAGGCAGGAAAGGTTTCAGGGGACTGCTGTGCACAAGGGAAAGTGAAGTGCTTTCTCCAAAAAGCGTCTTCCTTACAAGTGAGGAAGTCCATTAAAGACATGCAGACAACACATGTAAGCAGATCAAAAGCTCAAGGAAAGTGCTCTGGGAGCTGAGAGAAGTGGCCTGCATTCACTCTGTAAACCTACCGATATGGATTAATATTGCTGCTCATTATAGCTGAACATGGCAGGGGGCCAGTACTTGTATAACAGAGCCAAACAGATGAACACAGAGAAGGAACTCAAAAGTCAGAGAAGTACACAGGGTAAGTGGAATATGCAGCAACTCTACAAATGACAATTTTCATTGCTAGAGTAACCTTCCAACAGGCTTCAAGCAAACTATATATAAAGTTCCACACCTTAGAAAATTCTTCTGTCCCTTGAATTGAAGGCAGAGAAGATCAACTATTCAAGCAGGACAGAAAGTTTATGTTTTTCTGCCAACAGAACAGTGGGAGGTTGTCCAGCGGGCCTTCATCATGGATGAACCGGGGGGGAACATGAAAAGACAACTTTAGGTAAGTGAACTGGTTTGGCAGAGAATTGGTTTGAGGGATTAGCAGACATACTGGCTACTGAAAAATGCCTCACACTAAACTTTTACTCTGTATGATAACTGAAGCATTGAGATATATAATAGCTGTCTTTAATACAGCTACACAGATCAGGTTAGGTTTGATAAGATAAATGAATACAAGTTTAGATTTGGGCTCGTGCTTAAAGCAGCAACTTCTTACAAGGAGGTTGTTCAGTATTTTACGTGAAATACAATGAAAATAGGTTCTTTGTAGCCCCCTTCTAAAATGACATGGTTGAGGAACAGAGTAAATTAGTGTAAAGATGGAAAGCTGCTGAAGAAATAGAATAGGGATGTTTGAGGAATAGAAGAGAAATTGCACAAGTTGTACTTGTAATCACAGATGGCAGAAGCCGAATGAGATCTCCACAGAGGAACACACATCTTGGGAACTACATCAGGGTGGGCTAGTGCTCCTTACCCTCAACCTACATTGAAGCAATGCAGAAACACAAGAACTGCAAATTTATGAAATAAATCATACACCTCAGACTACATGGTCCTTGTGCAAAGAAGCAGAGGAACAACACTAGTTTCTGTTCAGGCAGAGTTAATTTCTTCTCAGTAGTTGACCAGATTCAGTGTGAGAATAATGTTGGTAACACACTGATGTTTTTGTTGCTCCTAAGTAATTGTTATCCTAAGTTAAGTTTTTCTATGTCTTGTGCTCTTCTTGTGAGGAGGTTCAGAAAAAACCTGTGAGGAAGCATAATGAGGACAGGTGACCTGAAATGGCCAAAGGGGTATTGACACAGAATGTTATGACCAGCATATAAAATGGGGACGTTGCGTGGAAGGTGGCTGATTGGGGTGCAGGGATGGGGTCTAGCATCGGTCAGAAGGTGGTGAACAACTGTATTGTGCATCATTTGTTCTTCCTTGGGTTTTATTCTTTTCATTATAATTATTATTATATTCTACTTATGATTTGATATCTGTTCATATCTCAACCTACACGTTTTAATTTTGATTTCCCTTCCCCTTCCATTGAGGTGTGTATGGGGTGAGCGAGAGGTTTTATGGTGTTTAGCTGCCAGTTGGGCTCAAATCAGGACAGAAAGTTTAACACTCTGCTGCCCACGACAGAGCTGCTTTATGTTGAAGACTCCCTGGCTCTTTTCACACTGGCGCTTTCCATGCTGGACTGTCTCATAAGCCAACACCTTTTCTTTAGACGTACTTTGATGCCATATGGGAAACATTAAAAGAACAGCTGTTCCTGAAGGAGAAATCAACAACCTTACAGACACCAGAAGAAAAAGAAAGAAAAAGCTGAGCAGGTGAGAAAGATGTGCCATCAACTGATAATTTTTAATCTGAAATCCCTTCTAAAATTAAGCTTTTAAAAAATAAGATAGTTGAAAATGGATGTAGATGGCACAGAAATAAAATACAAAAAGCCTGACTTCACAAACTGTAAGACCACTATTCATGAACATGTAATTTTTTCCCACAGAGTAACAAGACGCTCCCAAAATCTAAAGAAGCCTTTGCTGAAATGATAAGGATAGGGAAGAAGTAAAGGAGATATCACTGGATTAAATGGCAAAGCAAGCAGATTAACGAATGAAACTGTGTTCAGAAACATTGAGGGGGCTTCAGTAGCTCTCTAGCAAGTCCAAGTTTTATGAGCAGTACTACCAAAAAAAGATAACACGAGCTTCTTGCTTACTTGGCTGGCAGTATTGCAAAGATAATATTTTCAATAGGATCGTTCCTGAACTATTTCACCAGTGCAGAAGATAAAAACAGACTGTCTCTCAAAATCAGGAATACATCGTTTTTCTCCAGTTTTTAAGTAAGAGAAGGGCAGAACAGTGGAACTCGGGTATATGTCTATATATTTTTATGGTACTCTGATTGAACTCAGGAAACTCACGATACCTGCTTATGTTCCCTTACATTTTGCTTTGAGTTTCCTTTCAATGGCCTTCTTGCAACACTACCCTGGGTGTAGTGGGTTGACCCTGGCCGGATTCCATGGACTCATTAAATCCCTTTCTGCAACTAGGCAGAAAGGAGAGGGGTCATCCACCCACCACCCTCATGGGCAAAAAACAGACTCAAAGTGAGATAATACCTAAATTTATTACTAACAGAATAAAAGCTAAACTAAATAGTGAGGAAAAAAAACAGTCTTAAAACACACACCACACACACACACTTTTTCCCCCCCACCCCTCCTTCTGTCCATGGGGGGTTGCAGTTGGTTGCGGTTGCTGCCGCGTGCAGTGTGAGTTCCCCCACCCCTCGGGGTCACTCATCCATGGGGTGCAGTAAAGGTTGAGTCCCTGCTCTCCAATGGGCCTCTGTGGGTTGCAGGGGGACATTCTGCTTCACCACGGTTTACAGGGGACCACAACTGAGTC
>VWZG01002634.1:46101-68390 GCA_013396735.1 Grallaria varia | reverse complement strand
TTTCAGCAGTTCTATCATTTAAAACATCAGGTAGTCCCTAACTATTTATCCTGCTCTACAGAAGTGTTTAAAGGACTAGAAACTAAAGTATTGCTTTACTGAGTTTTTCATTGACTTTGAATATTACATCTGCCAGGATATGTAAAGGAATATGGTTTGAAGAGGCAAGGAAGATGTGATTTGGTATTTGGTGAGACTGTGGTTGTGAAAAATAGTTATCTATAGAGAAACTATATTATTCAAATAGATATAAAATATTTTAGGGAACATGATTATATAGCTATGTCAAAGACACGCTCTTCTGTGAGTTACAAGATACCTGGCAGTTTCTGTTGTCAAGAAAACTGAGTGGTTTTTACGTCCTTGTTTGGTTTTCTCTTTACTGAGAAAGCCACATTGGATTCGTTCTTAGAATAGCATTCATCATTATGATTTTCTGATTTCTAATCCCTCTAAGGAGAGATTAGAACAACACGTACAGTTGTTGAGAAGTAACTAGGGAAGTATTTTTCAGTTGGTCGGTCCTTTACTTAGGTTTCTATGCAGCTAATTTATGTGGCTGAGTCCACTAATCTTAGTAAAACGATACTTTTAAGTACATTCAAGAATCAAAATAAATTTGTTTAAAGTTTTTAGTCTGTTTGAAAGGCAACTTGTGAGTGAAAGAATTATACATATCTCTCCACCCTCCTTTTCAAGAATAAGTCTGTTATCCAAAACTTCACCAGAGTATTTCAAAACATGAGTGTGATCTGAAAGAATAAGCTTCAGAGGACCAAAACAGAGTATAACATCAGCAAGAGTGTTTCCGGAGTCCATTTCTTTCACTGGGGCAGTGAGGCTACAGGTGTGTCAATTTGTCATTAAAAGGAAATGAGAGAGATATTTTAGTAAATGATATTGATAATTAAGTAGGAAACAGGATCATTAAGTATAATGAAAAATGTATAGAGAAAAAACCTATGATAACTATTCCTACATATGTAAGAGAAAGTGATCAACTGTTGGATTCTTGACCAAAGTTTAGGGGGTAAAGGGAGTGGATATAGTTTTTCCTTTTAGGCTGTTGAAAGGGACTTATCCTTCTTCAGCATCCTGTTACACAGATGATCCTCTCACTGTCTGCAGTCATGAAGAAAGAGAACCCTCTTCATCCTTTCTACTAAAAAACTGCTATCAAACTATATCAGTTAATTTTGCTTGCTTTTTTTTTTTCTCCTTTTTCCTCCGTGTAATTTGATTTCTTACACTCAGGAATTACAGAAAGGAAGCATATAATGAAAAAAATAAATTCTTATATCTTGCATTTCCCAGGCTGAAATCACTTTTCTATTGAGCTTGATTTTTAGAGAAAAGCAAATTAAGAGATATTTTGCACAAGCTGTGGTATCCAATTGAGGCAAGGTGAAGGGGCAAGAAATAAAGCCTCATCAAATTAATTTTCTTTTTTTGGATAGGGATAAGATTTCTTTTATTTAATCTTGAAAATAAGTGAAAGAGAGGAAAGAAATTTTTTTCTTTTTTTTTTTTTTAGTTATATCAGCTAATGGTTTCTATTTTCCTTGTTAATCAAAGGGAACAGAGCCAAAAAATGAACAAAAAATATCCAAAGTATTTGAATACATACATGAGCATGCGCAGTCCTTTCCCCAAATTTAAGACATGCTGAACAGTGGAAATGAAATATGAATAGTACTTTTACTGAATCATAGATTAAAATCTTAGAATACCTGTTATGATCTGGTTATTAGAAGTGCCTCAGCCAAAACAGGTATTTGCAGAGAGTAAGGAAGGTTCCCTCTGAATTTCTTTTTCTTGAGGCCAAACAACCCCAGCTCCCTCAGCTGCTCCTCATAAGCCTTGTGCTCCAGACCCTTCACCAACCTTGTTGTCCTTCTCTGGACTTGCATCAGCACCCCAGTGTCTTTCACTGTGGTGAGGAGCCCAAAACTGAACACAAGATTCAAGCTTCATCCCCACCAGCGCCGAATACAGGCAGATGATCACTGCCTTAGTCCTGATGGCCACACAATTTCTGTTGCAAGCCAGGTTGCCATTGGCTCTCCAGCTTCCCGGGCACACTGCCAGCTCATGTTCTGCCACTGTCAATCAGCACCCCCAGGTCCTTTATTTTCATGCAGCTTTCCAACTCTGTCATATTGCATGGGCTGTTATGACCCAAGGGCAGGACCCATCCCTTTGCCTTGTTTAACCTCATACCACTGGCCTCAGCCCATCGATGCAGCCTGACCAGGTCCCTCTGCAAAGTCTTCCTGCCCTCCAGCAGATCAACACTCCCGTCCAAATTGTTGTTGTCTGCAAACTGACTGTGAGTATGCCCTCATCCTGATCATTGATGAAGATTTTAAACAGAACTGACCCCAGTACTGAGCCCCGGGGAACACCATTGGTTACCGGCTGCCAGTTGGATGCAACTCCTTTCTCTGGGCTTGGCTGTCCATCCAGTTTTTTACCAGCAAAGAGTGCACCCATCCAAGCCATGAGCAGGCAGTTTCTCCAGGAGACTGTAGCGGGAAGCAGTGCCGAAGGTTACGAAGGTTACAAGGAAGACAACATCCACAGCCTTTCACTCATACAGTAAGAGTGTCACCTTGACATAGCAGATAAGGTTGGTCAGGCAGGACCTGTCTTTCACAAATCCATGCTGTCTGGGCCTGATCACTTGGTTGTCCTGCACATGCTACCTGATGGCACTGAAGACGATCCAGTCCACGACTTTTTCTAGCACCATGATCAGGTTTACAGGCCTGTAATTCCCTGGACCATCCTTCCAGTCCTTCTTGTAGATGGGCATCATACTGGAAAACCTCCAGTCAACTGTGACCTTCTTGGTTTAGTCAGGACTGATGAATGGTAGGAAGTGTTTATTTCTCAATTTGTGGTCTGGTTTGTATATGTTCAAGACAACAAAGACATGCTAAAGAATATAATTGCTCCCAATCTGTTTTCGAATGAAGCACCATGCAGAGAGATCAATAGTAATTTCATTGCAATAATTTGTCATCTAATATAGTCAACAGAACAAAAAAGTGAAAATTGTGCGCTGACAATTTCCCCTTCCAATACTTTAGCTTCTGTTACTATTGCTTCTGATGGCAAGTGATATTTGTGGCAGATAATAAATAAATAAATAAATAAAACCAGAGGATTTAAGAAAAAAACTTGTTAAAAAAGTCTCCTGAGTATAGGAGACAAAACTTCTATAAGTTAATACAATAAAAGCTGCTGGCTCAGGAAGATAATTTTTATCAGACGTATGTATTTAAACCACTTGCATTCAAACTGCTGATGTACTTAGAATAAACAACAAAAAACCTGAATCTATTACTATTTGTTAATAACAAGGCCAGAACTGTCCTATTAGTCAATAATAAGAAAAAAACCATCAAGGAAAATAAGAAAAAACACTTCTTTAGTACAGTAGAAAACTTAAAAATAAATTTGGTCCATGTTTACCTATATTGGTCAGTATTTTTACAATTAATTTATACATTTATATATTAATTTCTCTATATTAATTTTATATATTATACATATCAATTATATATTAATTTATATATTTATTGACATATTTGTACAACTAATTTATATTGTTAATTTACATAATTAATTTCACAGACATATAGGAAAAAAGCAAGTCTTCAGTAAACTATTCTAAGATTTAAAAATAAAAGAAAGATTACAAGTGAAAGGATTTTATTACCCATGACACTGATTTAGGAAAAAACCAACAAAATAAAATGAAAAAACAACTCCCACCACTCCCCCAAAAAAGATTACCTAACCCACACAACTTCTCTATTGAACCATTTGAACAATTTGGTTTTCTTATTATTTCTTGTAAATGGGTTTGTAAAATAGGCTGCCAGTAGTAAAGGACTCATAATTTCAAGCATGCTTGGAATAGACGAATAAATATAATACGATATTGCATTGGGCAAAATACTAATTAATTTTATTTAGTGCTCTAGTCAAAACAGTTTGCTTTTTAGATATTCACAATGCTTTTATATATGACTAATGAAGACTATTTTTTTCTGTATAATCACCATGTAGAATGAAAGGCATACTTGTAAATACATTAATATTAGCGGTTGAAAGAACTACTGAAGTCAATCTACTCAGAATAAGCATAAGCAACTCTTTATTTTGTTAAATAACAGAACAAATTATGTCTTCTCTTTTTTTTCTTTTTTAACAGAATATTTTTATGGTGGAAAATAATCATTCTGCCTCCAACACTTCAAGATTAGTGGGAGAAGGTGCAGAGTAAACAATACATACTGGAAAAAAATTATAATTATAAAAATGCCTAATGATGCAGCAGAGAGTGGGATATGTGGAATGAATCTGATCTCAAGTTTCAAGTCACTCAAGCTAGTTGATTGTATATGCTGACCTTTGTTCATCTCTGCCTTTCACCAATTGCATCAACTCTGTGCTTTCACAGGAGTTAACTTAGGTTTTTAAACTAACATCACTTTTGAACTTAACTGTGATTATTTCTTTTAGTATGCTAACTGCATTTGTCTTTTCTTGTCAGTGATCACTTAAGAATCCTCCAGTGCCCTCTTTGAAGGGCCTATTTCAGTCACTCAGCTTACAGGCTAAACTTTGCATAGGCACCTTGCACCTACTGCTACAGCTGCTTTCATTCATCCAGACCGAATTTTAGCCAGGACCCAGAGGACCTTCTCCAGAACAACTCTTCCAACTTTAAAGGTCTTAAATTAATTAAAATGTGATGAACTGAGTAATTCCTAGGTCTCTATACTCCTTTCCTTTAAAAGGCATGTGATTTTCAAAATATGTATTGACTATGAGGACATGAGAAGAAATTTGAAAGAATGAAGGCTGTAAATCATTAGAGACTGAAAAGTGTTGGCATGGCCCAAGAGTGACGACAAATCTTGTTTTACTCCCCCCATTCTTGTTTTTTAGAGAGCTTTCATCACTAACTGGCATCTATCCATTCTTTTGGAGTGGCTAATGAACTCATGAGATAAAGATTTTTCTTGGGCTAATTATAATATAGTGCGTACTGTTTATTGGGCACCAGAAAATTGCCAAAGATATTCCATGACTTTCCTTGACACATTTGCCCCAGCAGGGCTTTGGAGACATCCATATATACTGTTCAGTCGACATCCAATGGATCTGTATCTAACAAGACCAGGTTGGATGGGGCTTTCAGCAACCCAGTCTAGTGGAATATGTCGCTGCCCATTGCAGAAAGGTTGGAATTAGATGATCTTTAGGTCCCTTCAAAGCCATAGAATTATATGATTCTACGATAGTCAAATCTATCTTAATTGTCAATGATCCTGTTTAAAACTTCAAAACTTTTCAAGCAGGATGAGATCACAGTCTACCACCTGATTTAGAGAGGAGATTTCATTATTTTTTCCCCTTCATTTTCTTTTTCTAGTGTTTCTGCTCGAGTAACTCTACCAATACCAGCTTTAATGTCAGTTCTTGCAGAATATCAGTAAGAAATGCATTCAGATTCCAGGTCAGATTTTGGGGTTTTTTCAACTACTCCAGGTAATTATCTCTGGTTACAGGGACTCCATTCTTTAAAACAACGATAAGCAGAGTAAAACATTTATCATGTAAAATCACATAGACCTGGTTCTGGTTTTAAGATAGAGGAGCAATTTGCAAAACAACATGTCCCACTCCCATTTTAATGCACTTGAGTATTCCTGTTCCCATATTTTCTGAAATAATTTTGTTTCTCTGTCCCCAGATGTCAGCATTCCTCTTCTACAGTCATTATGCTCAGCTTTTTTCATTTTCACTGTTTTTTCAATTGTTGAACACTTCCTTGACTTTCTCCTCACTTTGCATTCAGTCAGGCTGAGCTGTCTCATAAATCTTGGCACCATCCCCCCACTACTGAATTCTCTGGGTTTATGGCTTCCAGAGCTAAAGGCTTTCTAGTGTGACATAAGTGCTTAAAAAGCATGTAACTTACTTTACAAAAATAAGGCATAAATGAAGCCAAGGAAGACCGTTTTTCCTTTGCAGCATGCAAAAAGTTCCAGTAATAGATACTATGATTCCATGAACTTCAAAACTCTCCACTAGACACACCAGAATTACAGAGGTCAACTCACTTAATATGCACTGCTTATTCCAGGATGAAAATGGGATAATTAAGAGAAAAATCAGGCCAAATTTAATCATCAAAAAGAAATTTTACTAAAGTAAGTTGTTAAAAACTCACTTCAAGCTATGGTCAATTCTTTCACAATATTAACCATCAACACATATACAAAGCTGGTCATGTTTAACAATCATATTCCAAACTACCACAGAACTAATGCCATATCCCTAGCATTGATGGAGAAGAGTCTTGGCTGTCTTTAAGCAAGTGACCAAGGGAATACTCCATACTGTATGGCATCATGGTCAGCATATAAATCTGGAGGAAACGTGGCTAAGGGACTGCTGCTCAGGAGCAGGTTGGGCATCGGTTGTTTGGTGGGGAGCAATTGTTTTTCATTGGCATCACTTACTTTTCTTTCTCTTTGGTTTTGATGATTTTGGATTTTTCTTCCTGTTTTGTTTGTTTTTTTCATTATTATTATTATTGTTGTTGTTGTTATTGTTGTGATTTTATCTACATAACTGAAGGGTTTTTATCTCAATGCATGAGTTTTCTTACTTTCACTCTTTTGATTCTTTTCCCCATCCCACCATGAGTGAGGGCATGAGCAGCTGTGCAGGTCTTAGTTGTGAACTGAGGTTNTGCATAGGCACCTTGCACCTACTGCTACAGCTGCTTTCATTCATCCAGACCGAATTTTAGCCAGGACCCAGAGGACCTTCTCCAGAACAACTCTTCCAACTTTAAAGGTCTTAAATTAATTAAAATGTGATGAACTGAGTAATTCCTAGGTCTCTATACTCCTTTCCTTTAAAAGGCATGTGATTTTCAAAATATGTATTGACTATGAGGACATGAGAAGAAATTTGAAAGAATGAAGGCTGTAAATCATTAGAGACTGAAAAGTGTTGGCATGGCCCAAGAGTGACGACAAATCTTGTTTTACTCCCCCCATTCTTGTTTTTTAGAGAGCTTTCATCACTAACTGGCATCTATCCATTCTTTTGGAGTGGCTAATGAACTCATGAGATAAAGATTTTTCTTGGGCTAATTATAATATAGTGCGTACTGTTTATTGGGCACCAGAAAATTGCCAAAGATATTCCATGACTTTCCTTGACACATTTGCCCCAGCAGGGCTTTGGAGACATCCATATATACTGTTCAGTCGACATCCAATGGATCTGTATCAAACAAGACCAGGTTGGATGGGGCTTTCAGCAACCCAGTCTAGTGGAATATGTCGCTGCCCATTGCAGAAAGGTTGGAACTAGATGATCTTTAGGTCCCTTCCAAGCCATAGAATTATATGATTCTACGATAGTCAAATCTATCTTAATTGTCAATGATCCTGTTTAAAACTTCAAAACTTTTCAAGCAGGATGAGATCACAGTCTACCACCTGATTTAGAGAGGAGATTTCATTATTTTTTCCCCTTCATTTTCTTTTTCTAGTGTTTCTGCTCGAGTAACTCTACCAATACCAGCTTTAATGTCAGTTCTTGCAGAATATCAGTAAGAAATGCATTCAGATTCCAGGTCAGATTTTGGGGTTTTTTCAACTACTCCAGGTAATTATCTCTGGTTACAGGGACTCCATTCTTTAAAACAACGATAAGCAGAGTAAAACATTTATCATGTAAAATCACATAGACCTGGTTCTGGTTTTAAGATAGAGGAGCAATTTGCAAAACAACATGTCCCACTCCCATTTTAATGCACTTGAGTATTCCTGTTCCCATATTTTCTGAAATAATTTTGTTTCTCTGTCCCCAGATGTCAGCATTCCTCTTCTACAGTCATTATGCTCAGCTTTTTTCATTTTCACTGTTTTTTCAATTGTTGAACACTTCCTTGACTTTCTCCTCACTTTGCATTCAGTCAGGCTGAGCTGTCTCATAAATCTTGGCACCATCCCCCCACTACTGAATTCTCTGGGTTTATGGCTTCCAGAGCTAAAGGCTTTCTAGTGTGACATAAGTGCTTAAAAAGCATGTAACTTACTTTACAAAAATAAGGCATAAATGAAGCCAAGGAAGACCGTTTTTCCTTTGCAGCATGCAAAAAGTTCCAGTAATAGATACTATGATTCCATGAACTTCAAAACTCTCCACTAGACACACCAGAATTACAGAGGTCAACTCACTTAATATGCACTGCTTATTCCAGGATGAAAATGGGATAATTAAGAGAAAAATCAGGCCAAATTTAATCATCAAAAAGAAATTTTACTAAAGTAAGTTGTTAAAAACTCACTTCAAGCTATGGTCAATTCTTTCACAATATTAACCATCAACACATATACAAAGCTGGTCATGTTTAACAATCATATTCCAAACTACCACAGAACTAATGCCATATCCCTAGCATTGATGGAGAAGAGTCTTGGCTGTCTTTAAGCAAGTGACCAAGGGAATACTCCATACTGTATGGCATCATGGTCAGCATATAAATCTGGAGGAAACGTGGCTAAGGGACTGCTGCTCAGGAGCAGGTTGGGCATCGGTTGTTTGGTGGGGAGCAATTGTTTTTCATTGGCATCACTTACTTTTCTTTCTCTTTGGTTTTGATGATTTTGGATTTTTCTTCCTGTTTTGTTTGTTTTTTTCATTATTATTATTATTGTTGTTGTTGTTATTGTTGTGATTTTATCTACATAACTGAAGGGTTTTTATCTCAGCCCATGAGTTTTCTTACTTTCACTCTTTTGATTCTTTTCCCCATCCCACCATGAGTGAGGGCATGAGCAGCTGTGCAGGTCTTAGTTGTGAACTGAGGTTAAACCGCAACACAACTATATAAATTTTCTTTGCTTCTTAAAGGATGATATGGTTCACATGAACATGTAATATTTTGTCCGACTATGCTATGAGAATGTTACAAAAATACTTAACATACTGTTGCTAACTGCAATCTTTCAGTATGCTTCCAGTGGAGTTCAAGGTAAGCTCATTCTAATTATTTGTCTTCATTAGTACACTTATTCACATGTTATAGATTACTGCTTTGGCTAAAATTAACTGGAAAGACAGTGCCTTCCTGGGTGACAGAATAAGCACAGCTAGGAAGAGTGCCTGAAGAGATGAAAAAACAAAAATACAGCTGATAACACAGCTTCTTCTTAATATTAGAAGCAGACAGAGAGATATTATAAGTAACTTTGGAATTAAGTTCTGAATAGGAAAAGTCAGGCTTACAAACTTCTTCAGCATCCAACATATTTTTCTTTCATTTGCCCACGGGAGAAAAATAAAATGTAGCTTATAAATAAAAGCACTTTAAAGTGATTGATTGAAGTTGCCAGAGAAAATTTGATTTTAAAAACACTATTCCCACTTTAACTCACGGAGGATCAAAAGGGTGAGCTAATTCTTGTTACATACTTCAAGCCACACTCTCTTTCTGGTTTAAATCACTAGAAATAAATCAGTAACTACATTTCCACAATAAAATGTCCAAAACATTTCCAAAACAAACAGAAAATCCTGTCAACCCAGGAAGCAACCTTTCTTTGGATCAGATTATTTTAATAGTAAGTTTGTTTGCAGAGGATTTACATTGTATCGTACAGGACCAGGCAAGGGTTTATGAATGAGATCTAGCCCAGTCTCCTCCATCCACAGAAAGCATGAGTGAAAGTGCTGTCACTGTTGTATTTTGCACTTTGCAAACGTGACTGCCATGGCTTGACCACTAGTCTTCCTTTGTTTTCTTCTTCCAGAAGCTCAGTTGCCCAAAAAGGAGGCATCAAGAACAACCATTAAGCAAGAAATGGGACTAATACAATCCTCAGTCTATATTCAGCTGCCTAAAAAACAAAAAACGATTTCAGTCTTGGAATATGTAGAGTGTCTGTGTGTTTCAATGCTGAACCAACAGCGTTTTCAAAGGCAAATATTTAGTATTATTCTGAAAGAATGGACATAATTTCTGCTTTCTAATTTTATTATACTGCTTTTCATATCTCTTTTTTAACAGTAACCATTAAAATTTTGTATGTCATTTGTGACAATACATTTATTGCAGAACCTCTAGCATGACTGTGGTGGTTCAATCTAATAAAAAGGAACTCACTGCTCTTTTCTGTCTTTGCAGGAAAAAACCAGCAGAATACAAACCAAAAGTAAACTAAACAAACAAAAAAAGTCCCACAAATTATATGATTTGAATTTATTGATATAATATAAATCAGCCAACTCATGATCTAGGAGCAGTAACCTAATTTATTGAGAAAATCAGTTGTGCTAGTTAGTTCTTTGTGCTCTGAATTATACATAGATATACCAGATATGGATATTCATTTACTTTCTCCTTTCAGGGGAAATAAACACATTAGTTATTAATATCTACAATTTACAAGGGTCTAGATCCCACTAAACTATGGAAAATTAAAATACCACCTAAAAATCGGTCACTTAATTTCAGATACACATAAGCAATCCTGATTTCTCCCTTTTAGTCAGACAAAAAGATTAAGCAAAAAGGAAAAAAATAACCACATATACAATAGTTCCAACCTCTGCTGCTCATCCCCTCCCTCAAAAAAAATATTTTCTAGGTTAAATATATTTTGATCTCTTTAGGAAGTATTAGAATATCAAGAACATGCAAAATAAATATTGCATCTTTTTAACACTAGGAACATCTGACTGCATATTTGCCTCCATCTCTACTTATTGGAAGTATACACAAAAATCAGTAGATCCAAAACGAGGAAATCCATTTTTTATTGCCTTCTGAATAATTTTTCTCCACTCACATCAACACATTCTGTCCCTAAACAGAGAATGAGTTATACAGCGCTTAAAAGACCATCTATTAAAATACGACTTCATATGTTTCTCTTCTCCATAATATGAACCGTTATAATTTATCTTAATCTATGAGACAGTCATCCAGGAATTAACTTTAATATTAATTGTGGCTAGGATCATAAACTGCTGGCATAATTGTTTGTGTGGGGGAGAGTCCAGCTGGCCTGGCTTCTCTGTGGAATAGTTGGACTATGCTAGGAACCTTCTGCACACGTCAGGGTGATATGCACGAAAGGAAAGGCTGTGACATCTAGAACAGAAATCCAGTCTCTAAAGTGATGAGTCATGTTTACCGACATGTGTGGTTTGTGTGTCCAATTAGGAATTATCTATGTATAGAGAAACCAATGGTCCTTGGATGTGTGTCAATGCTCAGGTCTATAAGAACTGCAGCCTCTGATACAATAAAGGTCCTGGTCCTGTTTTCGGAACAAGATGTGTCGTTTCCTTGACCCACCTCGACTGCACAACAACAATTGTTATTGTTCCTGATATGTCAGGTGTCCTAGTTAAAGTGGCTGGGACCAGCTTATCACTGTGTGGATGTAACTAGAACTGTGTATTCCATACCCTCTCTGCCATTTATCATGAACTGTTAACGATGCATTGTTTGCAACAGCTGCCCAGGACACACCTGACACCTCAGGCTATGAACTGGGTTCATGAAAAAACAGAGATAAGAGGGTTCCCTGTCTTCACATCAATGATTGAGGTGTGATAACTCCCCTCTGGGTGTCATTAGCACTTTCACACCCAACCTGAGGGTCATGTCTGCTAATGGGACATCAAGTAGACCAAGATGTCCTGTGACTCACTGAGTAAATTGCCCATTGTGAAACTCCTCACCCTGGGGGAGGTACTGGGTGTTCCCAACTGAACCCAAGCATATATAAACTTGGGGTTTGGGAACTGGGAGCACTCACTTGTCCAATTGAGAGGAAGACCAGAACCTCATCAGGACTGCAACTGCTACTCTTGACCAGACTGTGACCACCAACCTTTTGAAAGGAAAACAGGTTTTCCTTTTCTTTTGCTTTGAACCCAGGAGCACCACGTGATGCTCAGCACAGGGGCTGGGGAACACCATTCTGTTTGTGCCCCGGGGTATTGGGTTGTACAACTGGGTTTTGTGGGCTAAACCAATTTTCCTTTGTATCACTGTATTTAGTGTAAACTTTTTATTAAATTGTAGTTCTGACTTCTAAACTCTTTTGAGTTGGTTTCATTTCTTCTGCTGGTTTACCTTTAAACCAGTACAATCAGAGGAATACCCAATCTGTAATACTTCCTTACAATTTCTCAAAGGACATCTCAGTTTCCGTTTGTTTCCATTGAGCTGGACTTCAAACCAGTCAACCCAGAAAACATCTTTATTCTCTTCTGAACATTATTGCATTTTTCAGTACATTATTAGGAGATAAGAAGCCATGATCGATGCATATCAAGTGGAAAAGATAAAGAAACTGTGGAAGGGTTACAAGAAGATTTATGGCCAGGAAATTTTTTAATTTCTTCATTTTTCTAGAATAATCTGCTTTCTCTGCTCCAGTAATGCTGCTGGTTATCAAGTGGATGGATGAAGTCAAAGCATAGTTAGGAGTGCTAGAGGGTGAAAAGTGTTTATCTAGTTAGGAACTTAAAACTAGAGTTTTATACTTCGTTTGTTCAGAGTATGAAATAGTTCACTCACTTGAACATTTGGAATGCATGTGTATGAGCAGTTTCTTGCTAATACTTAATTTATTTATTTCAATGACTAAAAATTAAATATTGTATTCTTTTCAGCATTTTTTTTTCCTAAGGCATATACAAAAGTTTTTGTGAATTGATTTTGTATCCTTGTAAATAACAATTAATCAATTAATTAATTAATCTTGACAAGTGCACTCCTTGTGACTCATGAGAAATATTTTTTTCGCCTATCATATATTAGCCCATACATCTGAAACCCCTTTTCTCCACAAAATGTGTAAATTCAAGAATTGTACTACGTAAGGAACCTGTATCAAGGTGGCTAACATTCTGTGGATTTTACTGAAAATACTTAATTTCAGGTATATTTTAAGAATTATATTAATTCTTACAAGCTTTGAAAAGGCAAAAGAAATGAAGAATGTGCAACACTGTACATGAACAAGCTGCTTATGCTAAGCAACTTGGCATTTCATATTTACAGAATCGTGGGATCAGATCTGTAACAAAAAATCTTTCTGTTCCCATTTTTATTGTTTGACTTGCATGCCAAGGCCTAAGTCTTAGAAGAATTCCTCTTATAAATCCTTGCTGTAATTCAAGTGATTTAGCAGGGGTACTGAGGATATTATAATTATCTGTGACTTCAAGGCTGACAATCTGGGGAGTTAAAGAAGGAGTATGTTCCTATTTTGTTTCTGTATACTTTTTAATTTCTATAAGCCTCAGATCCATGTCAGAATAAGTAATACCTTAAAACAGAAAAATTACAGAAAACAACCTTTTGAAAGACACATCATTCCAAAACTGGCACATGCGTTAGTAATAGCAGCTCACCATACAGACACAGAAAATAAAAAAGTAATGTTTTTATTCCTGGCAACATCAGTTCCTTCTCACTTTTAAATGTTTTCAAAAACTTGTTAGAATGCATTTGCAGCTGGAAGGAAAATAGGATACATTGAGATATCTAAAAAGGCAGCAGGCAATCAAGTTTAGGAAATTCAACCCCACACTTTTAATCCAAAATTATTTATTTATTGGAAAAAAAAAAAACAATTCAAGCCAAAACCAAAGGAGGCAGGCATCGAATGTAAGATTTTGCCTCAGCTTAGCTGAAGAAAAACCGAATTTTTCATCTATTTGTGTTGAAATCACTAGTTCATTGTCTTTCCTCCCTTAGCCATCAAAAATTCATACACACATACAGGTAAACAAATGCACACACACATTCACTTTATAAAATCCTTCCTTGTGAAAAAGTCTTTGGAAAGATACGATTCTTCTATTTTCCAAAATAAGTGTTAAAGATCTAATTTAAACAAAGATAACTTGTATTTTTCAGATAGGGAAAAAATGCACATACTATTGATTAATGAATGACACTTACTGTCCTGGATTAAGAATTTTAGCATATTACTTTTCCCATACTCATGTCTATATTCATGCTTCCATATTTAAATACAAACCTGGCTTTGACATTTATCAAGGAGAAAAAGTGAAATAAAATAATAAGTAGGACAGGATTATAGGCTCTCATAAATGAAGAACACATCTGTGGGAATGGGTGCTGCACATTGAGTCAAAACACAGCTCATTACGGAAATAGAATGCATTACAGTGGGGAAAAAGTTTGAAATTATGTCTTTCAGAGATGCTTTAAAAAAATTTTCAGAAAAATGGCTAGTGAGGGTGTGGAACAAGCACTTAGGACTCATAAAGAAGAAATCAAGAGGTATATTTACCTCTGAGATCTAAAGTTAGAGTCTTTGAAGGAAAGCAGGTCAAACAGTGCTGAATGTGTAAGTACCTCACATGATACTGTGAAAGAAAATGAATACATTGGTGAAGGCAAAAAGAAAGCCAAATAGATAAACCTTCTGAAGCATCAGATGGCAGGTGGTGAATCCCTGACCTGGACCAGTAACTGATGAAGAGCTGGAAAGTGGTATGAGAGACAAGAAGCTTCTAATTATTTTGTGATTTGCTTTAATTTAAAACAGATTTTAATTTGTTGTCACAACAGACTAACAGTGGCTGCACAAACAAATGTAATGAATTCAGGGTGTTTCAGAGCCAAAGGCTAAACCTGGATTTATTGTTGGCATGTGCTTTATTCATCTCTCTGGCCTGGGTAGGACTTGTTTCTTTTTTCTTTTCCTTTTTTTTTTCATTCCCAGAGAAGTATGTGATTTAAAGCAAACTAATGAGAAATAAATAAAATGAATCAAACTTCAACTTTACTTGAGGATTTGTATTTGTGTGGGTATTTCAAAGTAATGCCATAAGCAGCTGTGCCTTATTTCATTTAATTATTTTTTTTTCTGATTGAGCAAAGAGAAAAACTGTTCTCCACCATAACACTGATTTGGACCTAATCTGGAATAGCTTCTTTATTAATATTGTACTAAACCCCAGGAAATGATGCCATAGGCCACATATTAGTGCCAAAATACATATGAAGTCAGTTGATTCTATTTATTAAGACCATACAAGGCCTTTGACCTCCTTACAGTGCACAAACATTAGGCCAGCTGGCTTACAGACATTCTTTTATACTAAATCTGCACACTCATATCTGTTAGCAACTTTTCATTTCAACACGTCACAAGAAGTACCAGAACTGTAGCCGTACTTTATACGGTTATATTTAGACTGCATGACTGGCCAGTAGAAGTACATACTGTGTCATTTTCATGCATTCATTAGTGGTGGCTGATAACAACCATAATACTTCTTTCAGGTAGATAAATCATATTGAACTGAGAACCTGGAAATGATGACATTAGGAATTAGCTCTGAACACCCATCTCACTATAAAGGACAGAAATATTTAATTTGGTAGGAATTTATCACTGGGAAAAAAAATTCATCGAAGTGCAAAAGCATTTATGAATGCAGTTTCAAAAGCTTGAATAGGCACAAATCCCTTTCTGAGGTACAAGTATTGGCTGGAGGTGTTACTGATTTTCAAAGAGATTACTTGAATCTGTAATGCTAAGGTGCAAAGTGACTTTATTTAGTAGACATAACCCACATTTTCTGAGTCCATCATGCTCTGCAAACTGCAAACAAATGCAATCTGTTTATTTCACGAATAGCCTGTCTGTTCATAAGGTCTTAACAGAGACCAAATTCAAAACATTTTGTCACTATTCATGTTCCTTCACTAATTCACCTAGCTTGTGTGGGAAGGCGTCATAGTCCATTCTGGGGCTGGGTATGTAGCCCATTGTTATAACTATGTTTTGTCTTACATTGGGCATAAATGGCAGAGTTTTGGTAGAAGGGTGCTGTCAGGATGAGCTGTGTGCCAGAAGGCAGTGAACTTCCCTGTGCTAGTCCCAGATGGTTTCGTGAGGCTGTGAAACGAGCCAAAAAAGATCATTGAATGTCAGAACTTCAGCCAGGGAGAGGAGCTCATGGTGCTTCTACTTAAATGTATTTAAGAAAGAGTAGATGTTGTGAAGGACAGGAGGCACAGCTGGAACAACAACCTTGGGAAAAGATTCACAGTGTTGGAGGAAGTATCTCCAAGGGAACTGTGGTCATCGGTAATGCACACCAGGGCAGGGCACCCCAAGGGACTGCAGCCTCTGAAGGACCTGTGGTGGGGCAGGGACACCACCAGGAGGGCAACCGCAAGTGAACCATACCAGGACAGGAGAGTTTTTTAAGGAGCAAGAAGCAGTGGAGGAAAATAAATGGGAGGCAAGGAGTAGCAGAAAGAAACTGCTAAGTGCAAACCCCAACCTCCTATATGACCTGTCATCTTAAGAAAGAGATTGAAAGGGACTGAGTGTAACAAGTGGGAAGATTAAGAGACTTTGAGACTATGAATTGGAGATTCAAATGATTGAAGCATAGCATGGTAGAGGGATAGGAAAATATTTTCATTAAATTTTTCTCTAACTGTTCATATTGTATTTTTTTTCTCAATACTTGAATCAGTAATATCAGGTTTATGTTAATTGGTAGAAATGAAATTGAAATGCCCTAGATTGAGGCAGATTAGCCTGTCACACTTCTGAGAGTAAGCCTTCCTTTACTAGATGCAGAGACTTCCCTCTTTAACTGTGATAAATCTTTTTAGTTCTCACTGTCTCAGACACTGCTAGCCAAGGAAGACAACAAGCCGTTAAAATTCTGTATTGGTCTTCAAGAACACAGTCAATAAAAACGTACATCTTGCTGATTATATGGTAAAAAAATAGGACAGTTCTGCCTGGATGGTCTCCTATTGCAAAGCAAGTTGATATTCCTCATATTCCTGTTTTGATATGCCTTGAATTAGGGGTGCCTTCCTCTGGTGATACTGACAAATTCTAAGTTTATCTCAGATAAGTGGGCTCTAGCTCTGTGGAAAAAAAAATGGCCGCAATCATTATATTTGTAGATGTTACACTACAAGGAAATTTGACTTGAAAGAATCTTGACAACATGATATGGCACATAAAATGACAGTGAAGGATGATGTCTACAAATCTTCATTTAAAAACCCTGAAAGTTGTATTAGAAGAAATAAATGAATAATAGAAACAATCACATAAGAAATAGCTCATTAACCTGACTGCCTTTGTCAAACTTGTTTGCAAGTGGGAAGCAGTCAGAAAGCACTCTCAATTTTGTTTGTAATACTGGGCGGTTAATGGTCATTTCTTTCTTCCTTTGGGCCACAGATAGTGAAATTTCTGTGATCCCCACTTACTCATAGTATTGTTTTTTATATTATTGTTTTTCATAGTATTGTTCTTCAGAAACAAAGATGTTTTATGATGTATTCAATTCAGAATTGCTAACATTTAACAATCAGTTATGTCCTCTACTAATATGTAAAGCAATTAATGTGAAATGATCCAGAAAATAACTACAGTTTTATATTGCTTCTCCCAAATTTAGTTCTTTAGTAACATTGTTCCTACTGATCCATTTTCATGTTGCTTCTCTCTCACAAGGACAATCCTATTTAGCCCATTATTATCTTGTCCAACTCCTTTCCTTGTGTTTCCCATCCTCTGTGTCTAGCCTAGTTCTGTCTTTATCTAATCCTTGTGACTCAATAAAGAGGTGCATTTGTGAACCTACTCAGTCCCTGTGATTTTTATACCTAAAGTTTCCCCTGAATTAGATTTCAAATTGGGAGCATGTAGCTCTGCTACCAAATAATTGTAGTAAATAGAAGGAAAAAATGTTTTATGTTTTATGGTAGACGGTGGAGGTGCGTATGTATATGTATGCAGGTATGTTTGTCTGTATGACTTAGAGACTCCATTCAGAATTCCTGTCTTCTTAAATTATTTAAAGAAATTTAGCACGTTTAGACCCAGGCATTCCTACAGTCAGACATGCATGAATAAGCTTAGGCATTCCTGGGAACCATTAAAAAAAAAGCAACATGTAATTCTTCTGAAACAGTGACCTTCCCTTTAAAGAATGGAAGTAAAAATATGAGGCAGTCAACAAAAATCAAAGTGGATCATAATAACTGGATGATATTAGAATCTCTGTGCTATGATAAACCTTTGTCATGTAGAAAACTGAGTTCACAAATTCACAGAGAGGAGGAGATTAGATTATGTATTTCTTTGTTTACATATTCTAAGAGTTTGGGATCCCTCAAGGAATTCACAACATCTATTCAAATATTTTTTAAATCTTTGCCACTGTGACCTACTTTAATCTCTTCTAGTAAAAGGGATGTTAAAACAGGGAACATCAAGGCAATTTTCAACTCCAGTGTGGAAAATAAAGGCACTCAGCAGTTTTCAAAGCCAGGTGCAGTACAGCTCTGGTTCTTAACAATACCTGATAGATTAAATTTTAAATGGGCCTTCTGAATAAGTAGTTTACATAAGGCAGCACAAGTTTAGAACTTCAAGTTTTGCTTTAAGATCAGCTTAATCTTTAAAATGGACTTGTGCTGCTAGAAAGTTTTATCCTTGCAATTAAACAATTTGGATTTTTTCTCTTCCTCCTTCTTAATGCTGTTCCACATGGGGATTTGAAAAAAATGCCTTATTCTTATGATGACATTATAGGATTTAAATTACTCTGTGTTAGCAGAAGTCCATAAAAATCAATGCAGTCACTTCTGATTTACAACAATACAAAAGGAAGAGAATTGAGCCTTTGATTAAGTGCCCTAGCCCTGACCAAGACTTTCTGTTCCAGAGTTACTTCCAGCAGTTTTCTTAAGGTGGACTTTTAGCAATGAAAATTTCTGCAGTGTCAAATTTCTGCCAGTTAAGTTCTATGAATAAGTAAAAAAGATTCATAACAATGCTGGAAAATGTTTTTTCCTTCCATTTCTAAATATCAGCAACTCAAAACTAAGTGAGTTAGTCACTGTTTAAATTGAGTTTCTGCTGATAGGAATGAGACTTCAATTCTAAATTAGTGTTGTCTTCCTCAACCATCCTTCTGCAAAACCAAAATCAAAGCTTATGGAAGCCTGTAAGGCAAACAGTCATGCCCAAATATCCAATGTATTTAGAGCATTGCAGGTAGATTTGAAACTCAATATAATTTAATGCCTTTATGACATAGAATTTTCCGTTCATTAACATAATATTTCAACGAATAATTGAAACTGTGAACATTAAAAAAAAATTTGTTTTATACTTCAAATTCCAAATCATAGTTAAACTCCACTATTTCTACGTTAAGGTGTAGGAAGCTCCTTAACATCCACATGAACTATGTATGACACAGGAGTTAGGATGTACTGCTTTGCACCTGTGGACTCTTCCTGTTCCCAGATTAGTGAGAATCCTGTTTTCTGGATAGAGGGGTGATGTCTACCCTCAAAGAAGAAGCTTCGTTCTGACATGGTATCGCTGAGCAGTCTCTACTTCTGTTTCCCAGTACAGACATACCCTAGATGAATTATTGTCAATAAAGGTTCTATTTACATTGTTGTACTGATTTTCGGTCATGCAAAATTAATGCAACATGAGTTGTAAAACTTTCTTGACAGCTATGAAAAAAATAACCATATTCCAAGATACTTTATAGCTCAGCAGGTATATTTTTCTGGAATTCCCTGCTGCTTCTAGAGAACACTAAATATACTGCTAATAATGGAAACTCTTATTTGTCCTTTGAGTGATGAGGATGCCCCCCTTTAATACCATCCCCTTGAGCTCTCCACAGCAACTGAGAGTGTGTACACTCTTATAAGAAATCCATTTCTTAAAGTCTTCCTTTTGAAAAATTGACAAGAAGGATGTGAGGATATGAACTGTGTTTCAGGAACATCAATAAATGGTGTAAGAGAAAAAAAAAAAACAAATAAAACTTTGAAGAAGGCTGTTCAGTGAATCTGAAAGCACCCTTTTGATATTTTTCCTTCCTTATTATAAGAATCATCTACATTGAATGATGCTTTAGAAGTTTTCTCTACTGGCATTCAAATCATATTTCATCATTTGATTGTTTATGACTATCATAGCTTTTTATTTTCTTTCTGAGGAACTGCATGTGAGACAAATGGCATCCTGAATGAAGTTATTTTAAGATAAAATGTATAGAAGTGTACTTATTTCTATTCACATTATGAATATTTCAGATTTACTCTCCACTGCAAATAAATTAATTGATTTGCAGTTGCTTTTGGTATTAAGAGGTATTAAGACTTTTAAAAATTTGCAAAATGGTAAATATTTCAAGCATTTTGCACTGTGTAAGGTTGAAAACAGTCTGAATCTGGCATTTCCTTTATTACTTATTTTGGCAGCGCTAAAAATAAGCCCATTTTAGGTGCAGCACAGCATTCATATTAGAACGTAAAAAAAAAAATCTGAGGAATTTCTTTCAACACGGAATGATGAATTCATTAAAATAAGAAAAATGGTACTGGCATTACAGTTGTTCTTTGTATGTAGAAGTGTGAAAGAAGTTAGAAGTCTTTCAAACATGCTCCCTCCAACAGAGGTAGAGAAGCTCTGAATAGAATTTCATGTGATGTAAATTCTGTTGTAAGATATGGTATGTAGTGCAACAAAGTCCTCCGAAAACTGAGCTGATCTGTTTGTGAGGATGACTTTTTAAACTAATACATGAAATGGGTAATAATGGCCACTAACAACTTGAAATGTTAAATAAATTAAGAGGTGCAGAACTGAAGTATGTACTGGAAAAAAGAACAGGAGTACCTTGAGCTAGCTATTCTTATGACATGCATTGTGACACACACCTAAATATAAACATTTCCTCTATTGCTAATGGAGAGAATTAAATTTTTCCAGAAGTTAGGCTCATTCTTTCCACATATGATCAGGCTCCTAACTTTTAAGCAACAGAAATCCAGGGTCAGGTCATTGAAATTCCTTTTAATTTTAAAGCAGACTAGCATTTTTGAGGACACAATGAAGAAGTACCTACAGCCTTTTCTGGGGTCCTTGCTTGCATCTTCATTAAGTTATCAGACTGAGCCTGTTGTTCTTGTGAGAACAAGTAACCTTATTGAGATGAAAACGTCAGTAAAAACTCTGATTGTTCCTGACTATCTAAAGACAGTAATATTTACTGTTTACATTGCTATCCATGCTTTTTTAGAGTTTACACTAAGCAGCTGTGTTGCCTAGCAATTTTATTAAAAACTGAATAATACATGAGTGTTTGTATACAACCTACCAGCTCAGTAGGTTGCATTATAATAACATACACACTACAGATCTTTCCAGTTCAAGAAGTGTTTGATTAACAAACCACAAGGCTGGTAGAATATACATGTAATCAGATTGAGTAACAGTCCTCTACATGTTAAGACAATAATAATATTTTTGAGAGTAACTATCATCTGTGGACTTCAAACATTTCATATCCATTAATAATTAAACCCTCACTTCACCTCTGCACTGCAATCTATGCCATTTTCTGTCTAACACTATTAGAGAGTGTCCAAAGGAGGGCAACAAAGAAGGTGAAGGGCCTTCAGAGGAAGCTGTATGAGGAGCGACTGAGGTCTCTTGGTCAGTTCAGCCTGTGGAAGAGGAGACTGAGGGGAGATCTCATCACAGTTACAACTTCCTTGTGTGGAGAAGTGGAGAGGCAGGCACGGGTCTCCTTCTCTATGGTGACGAGTGATAGGACACAAGAGAATGGCATGTAGCTGTGTCAGGGAAGGCTTAAATTGGTTAACATTAAAAGGTTCTTCACCCAGAGGGTGGCTGGGTGCTGGGACAGGCTCCTCAGGGAAGTGATCACAGCACCAAGCCTGACAGAGTTCAAAAAGCTTTTGGACAAATCTCTCAGGCACATGGTGTCATTCCTGGGGCTGTTCTGTGCAGGGTCAGGAACTGAACTTTGGTGATCCTTGATAAACAAGATTAGGTGTGATGTTGCACAACTGTATGCAGAGGGACAGAGTTAAATGGATTGTAAATTGGTCTCATAATGCATTAAGTAAACCAGGAGTATTTCAGGATGGTGAGGTAGAAAAAGAGTCTTCACAGGCTCATTGTTTGCCAGGGGAAATGTCCAGCCAATGAACTATAGGAAAAAAAGTTTTCTCCAGTTTTGAGATATTTTAGCTTTTTCCCATGTCTATCAAAGTACATGCTAGGACACCAGTACATTAGTGACCTCAGCAACAAAAGCTGGAAAAAAAAAAAAAAAAACCACGTTTTCCCAAACTTGGCAGAAAACAA
>VWZG01002634.1:0-33736 GCA_013396735.1 Grallaria varia | reverse complement strand
AATATATCTTTAATATTATTTTTTATTATTTATTTCCAAATGAAAGAAATGTTCATAGATGTTTATAGCATCATTGAGATTCTCTGTTGTTCCTCTAAAGAACACAGGGAGCATTTTTAAGACAAATGGGACAGAAGCTGTATTTATTGTACATGTATAGCAATGTACACACATACGTATTACACATTTTGATTTTTTCTCTTTCATCTCCCATTTTCCTCCACCCAGTAATTAAACATACTAGGGTTTCATGCTGACTGACGATGTGTTGGACTAACCATTACATGCCTTGCAGCAGCACTTGCTCACAGTGCAACCTGACTCATTTATGAGGTTACTTATGTAAGCCTACACTAAAAATAGAGTGTGTAGTGAGCTAAAAAGTGCTGTCAAGCATCAAAATGGAGTAGAAAGAATGCTCTGAACTGACACCATCTCATACATGTAATTATCCTTTATTACATTAGCAGAGTAATTTAATTGTTGTGGCTATTGGTATCCAAAATTACCTAAAATGTAGATCAATACAAACCTTCACTTCTACTCCAGATTTTGAAAACAGGGTGACTGAGGTATACACAAGCACATTTTGCAAATTAAACTGAGAGCAGATAGAGTGCAACACTAAGACCTGAAATCACCCAACAGGAAAAAGCCAGCCCTAGGCTAGCTCTCAGCACCAGGTAGGCGTCAGCTCAGGTCACCTCTCAGTAAAATCCCTCCCAGGATTCTCTGCTGCGTGTCTGTCACATGCATCATCGAAGTAATTTGGTTGGACTCCACTGCGTTAGATAAAAGGACAACATCAAACAGTCACCGATCATCTTGAACATGTATTTTGTCTTCAGAATACTATGAACCTGGTTTATTCTGCTTTGTGGAGTTTTTTTATTCAAACATCATTTTTTTCACTGGATAATATTGTATTACCACAAATAAATATAAGCATGCCTTCTTTGCTTTTATCTACACAAATATCAGTGTTTAACAGTTGCTAATTAACTTTCAGGTATTCATAGGAAAGTTATATCAATAGGCAGTTATGGCCTTCATTTTCATTTGTGATATATATTTTCTACCAAAATAAAACACAAATTGCTAAACCTTTTATCTTTTTAACATGTTTTTATTCATTCCAGTTCCCTTTGGTTTTAAAATGATACATTTGAATTTACTTTTTTCAACTAGAAAAAAATTTTAAAAAATGCAAGGTCTTGTACTCAGATGCAACAATGGTTTTGTCTTTTTCAAGGACTAGAATTCATCTTAAAAGAATTATAATTAATTTTAAATCTAAACTGACATAAAAATCTTCATCATTTTGTTTCAATTTACTTCAGTGGACCTTGTATGTTTTGCATTTCTTTTATTTCTGCGTAGAAAACTTTTGGTTTTTTTTTTTTTTTTTTTTAATTCTCCAAATTCAGATGAGGAGAAGTGTATGAAAAATTAGGGTAGAAAGTCTGATGAATATAATAGTTAATCTTGGAAAGCTGTAACAAACTTTAAGTGCTTTGCCACCAGTATCTGCTATTTGTATTCCTATGCATACCTGGCACAAGCACGTCCAAAATATTTTTCACCTTCAAAACAAAACATTGCTCAACTCTAATCCAACTGGCATTGTCGTTGTTGAGTGTTGTTGTTTTCCCTACAGAACTGCCCTTTTTACTAGACCTTAGTAACTTTCCCTCAATGGAGCCTTCTAATGCAAATGTTTTGTAAAATCTGGAACATCATTTGGGCTTGAATTTCCCTTAACTAAAACCAAGTAGAGTCATAGGTAACTGCTTGGGAGAAACATTTGGAAATACTAATACGAAGAAGCATTGGTGATTGTAAACATCTGTCCGCCAGCACCATTTTAGGACCATAGACCATTTCAAAATCACTCTGACTGGTTTATTTTAAGTGATTAATACAGCAGCATTTAAGAAAAATATCAATGGGATTTGCCGTATGGAACATTTTTTTGTAAAGAGAGTAATAGACCTGCTACTGTAGGAAGGATAAGTTTGTCTTTTGCCTTCCTTCACTGGTGATAATTTTTTTGTAGTGTACTTTTACGAGAACAACTTACTGACAAAGCTGTGTTTAAATTTTGTATGTATATAGATATGTCTTGTGAACACTGTTGAGCATCAAAAAGACTTTTCTATGCCCTTTACTTTTTTCCTTTTCCTTCTGAATATTGAAACACAGAGCTGCAGCATTGTTCTGTATAAATAACATAAAATACAATGCTCTTTGGGGAAAATAAACCATTTCTCATCTGCTGCATAAAATACCTCTTTGACTTTCAAAGCTATGCAGAACTGCTGTATTTTATACATACGAGAATGTTTATACAAGCATGCTTTAGGAGAAAAATATCTGGATGAACAGACTTTATCAGGTGTCAAAAAGCATCTGTTGATAAATGGCTTTGTATGTGTTCTGAGTTAACATTAATCAAAAAAAGAGAGTATTCCTCCTTAATCCAACCTCCTAGAATAATCACACATTTAAGCAGAATATAAATTAACTGGAATACCTTTATAAGGCAGGTATTCCAAGATTTTATTGCAGAAATAAAACTGGAACAAGTAGGATTATAACTACAAAAATGACAACTATTTCACATATTCCTAAAAGCCAGCATATTGTTTAAATTTCAGCTAGTCTATTTATTGGATTTACGCTAATTTGATGTTGCAATGGAATCCTTTCTCGCTGCCAAAATGAAACAACTGTGTAATACATTAAGGATTATTATTCATAAATAATACTAGCAGGGTCCTGCTCTGTCTTACAGTTATGTGCAGCTCTGCTACACAACTCTTAAAGGTGGTATTTGTTAAGCAATAGAAGCATTATTTGGTCATAAAACAGAGCAAAGAGGAAAACAACAAACCAACTCAAATAATGCAACGTTACCAACTGGATGATGTATACTTCTCTGCTAATGAGTTTGAATATTCACTAAATATACAATTTTGAGATGTGTTAAAGTCATGGGAAATGAGGCTGAAAAACTTCTCAAACACTTCAGGAATTCATCTGTGAAAAGTCTCTTCTGAAGAGAGGGTCACTATATCTAAACTTTTCTTGACAGATGTTTATCTAACCTGTTCTTAAAAGCACCTAAAGATAGGGATTCCACATCCTGCCAGTGCAATCCTTGCTTAAATACTCTCAAGGCTGGAAAGTTTTCCTAGCATCTAAGATAGATCTCCTTCAATCCAATTTAACCTATTTCTTTTTTCCTCACCTCTCGGAGAACAGTTCATTTATGTTTTTCTGCCATCATCTTCCTTGGATTTGAAGGCTAATACTTTGTCCTGCCTCAGTTTTCATTTCTTCAGATTAAATTAGTTGAACTCCTTAGACTTTCTCCACAGGTAGTTCTTTTCTAGATTTCTGGCCACTGTTGGAACTCTCTTCCAGACTGTGTCACACTGGTCCAAATCTTTGTTTAAATGTGAGGTCCAAAATCAGGCCAACAGCTCAGCTGAGATCTCACACATGCTGGATAGATAGGAGGATTTGCTGTAATGTCTAATTTTTGTATGTTCTTCCAAGAACAAGACAGGCACCAGGTGCTGGGAGGGTAAATCAATAGCCTAGTACCTGTGCAACTAGGAGATGGACACTAAGGACCAGATTCATCAGCTTTTAAAAATTAGATGCCTTGCTATTAGAGCTACCTCTGAAGGCTGAGGAGCAGCCATTCCAATGGTAGAACTTCTGTAAATGAGGTCAGCAACAGCCTGTGTGAGAAGGCCAAAATATTTCCTGTTCAAGTCTAAAGAAGATCTGCTTTGGGTTTGAGAACTTAATTCTGGCTCATTATACTCCCACTTGACCCTGGGAAATATCTCTCTCCTTTAGGAGAGAAGGGGATCTCCTTTGGGGTGCTGGGTGTGATCAGTGTGAGCCAGGTGTAAGGGTGGCAGTGCCTCTGCCGTGCTTGGTCAGCCAGCTGCTAGGATTTGACTCTGTCTTTTGCTGCTCCAGGTTCCTCTGTCTGCGGATTCAGCACAGCTACTTCATATGCACACTTAGTAGCTATGCCACCGATTTCACCTCAGTATGGAGTGTAAAATATATATCAATACTGTGGCAGTTTAGCAATTTATCTGCTTGGCCTTTTAAACAATTAACAGATGTTAATCTGGTTTGTATATACAAAACACTTTTTCATTCTGAAATACACACTATTCATTCTCTGTGAGAAGTGCATGTACCCTGTTTGCCTTTACTAAAATAATAAAATCCGATGTCTGTTTATAAAGTGGGATTAAATCAATTTTCTACTTCACACAAACACAGAGACTCTGTGATCTAAACTGCTTCCTGGTACACTCCAGTGTGGTACATCCCTGGCTGTCCTGGCTTAAGCATAGTTTTTCTTTTTTTTTTCTTTTTTCTTTTTTTTTTTTTTTAATTTTCTTGACTTGAGATTCTTTGAGATGGTGTTGATTTTATTACATTTTACTCTATGTTTCTAATGCAGAGTCCTAACCGAACTGTCTGTTTCTTTTCCCTCACAGGACCTCATCTGATCTTTAATCTCCCTCAGAAGTAGCTCTTGTTTCCTCAAAACAAACAGATCTGACATTTTGCAAATACGTTGTCCTAATCCACTAGTTCCCTAACTAATATCAGTTGTTAAGCAGAGTTGATTAGCAGCTCTGTGTGGAGGCTCTGCCTGTTTGCAGAGCTGTTGGCTCCTGCCCACACTAGTCTATAGCACAAACGGACTTAAAGTAAACAGTGTTGCCACAATGAAGACCGGGAAACATGCCTAGATCAATTTAACTTGCAAACAATTTTTTTAAAAGTCTTTGTAATGTCAAACTGTTTATTTTAAGTGACACATTACAACAAAAAGCAGAGGGAGAAATCAGTTATAAATTTAATATTAATCTAATGACACAGAAAAGGAAACTTTTGAAAGGTCTGACAATTCTAAGATCCCTGGAAGATGCTTAAATCTTATATAATGATGTTATAACGGAGGAGGTAATAATATCAGCTCAGCTTAATGATGTAGCACAAGATCATTATTTAAAGGCTAGCAAACACTCATAGGTTCTTCTTCATTTAGTTTAAGCTATGTCATACATTTTTATCCCAATTTAAATAAAGATTGATATATGTGTTTTGATTTACTTCTACAGTTCAAACCCCCTTTTCATTTGATTCAGAGATGATAGCTCACATATATATTCATAGGTGAGTGGGTGTACACTCGTGTATACCTGCTGTTTTCTGATAAAAGGATAATTCAAGGTCAGGGTTAGGGTTAGGGTTATGTTAGAGTATGTAAATTTAAAAAAAAAAAAACAAACAATAAGAAAAAAAGACTTCTGACACCATAGGCTCAAGAAAAACAACATCAGTTTGGGAACTAGGAAATATCAATGATTTACAGTTCTAGCATCACATCATGATATGTTGCTTCAATTTATAGTAATTTACATAAGTTCATCACCAAATATTCTGAGTTGGAAGGGACCCACAAGGATCAATGAGTCCAGCTCTTAAGTGAATGGCACATCCAGGGATCAAACCCATAACCTTGGTGTTATTAATACCGTGCTCTAACCAACTGAGCTAATCTCAGGGTATATGGTAAATAGATTATTTTATGGGTGATCTACCATAAAGTGCAGTAAAAATAAATGCAGACAATACTTGATTTACCTAAAACTTGGAATACTGAGATTCGTGTAGGAGAGGAAGTCAAGCATGAAAATAGTTCTTTGGGTTTGGGAAAAAAATTGTTTACAGAAATAATACTTTACATACACTTCACTGACCTACAGTAGTACTGCATAGCAGATGCCACCACGAAGTTTTCTTTAGGACATTTCTTCTCTGGAAATTGCACAAACTGAATCCAATGAATTATAACAAATTTAATAATCCCCTGTTCTTGTAGCAGTTTCTGAGGCAAGTCACCTTTCTGCTACTGAATGTTTGTTTGTTTTTCCTGACATTTTCCAGGAAGATAGCAAACTGTTAGGCATTTTCAGGTTTGTCTAGAAAAGTTCACTAAACCAGTTACAAGGCAGAAATATCAAAGTTGCTGCATACCCAGTGGACAAAGAGTAATTTGCAACCCCTCATAAAAGGCTATGTTTCCCTGATGAAAAGGTCATGCATAGTAACTGTCCATTGTCTAGAAAGAAATAATCATCTACAATTTGCAGATGAAAAGTGATCTTAAGTCCTGCAATATAATATTTGCTGACACTTAGATCTTATTCTAAAGGAACTTAATTATTAAACTTTATCACAGGATATTTTGCAGTGTCTTTCTGTTTCAACTAACGATATTATACTCCCAAAAGTTTTTAAGAAATGCTCACTCAGGCCTGCAAATTGTAGCTGTCTTTATATTCCTAAAGATATCAACCACACACACCATTTATATTCCTACACATATTTCTATTATATTTTGAATTTAAAAATACTTCTAATATCAGTACAAAACCTGCTGTTTGCATTTTGTAGAAGCAAGAGCTCAATATCAATATTTGCAGCAGGATATTTGATAACTTCCATCAAAGTGCTTGCATCTGACCCAGCTATTTTGGGTTTGCATGGCTGGGTTTTGGTAGTGAGGGTGGTGATATTAGGCTACAGCGGTGGCTTCTCTAACTAGCTGCTGGAACCTTCTTCCATGTCCGGCAGAGCCAATGCCACCCAGCTCCAGGACAGACCCACCGCTGGCCAAGACCAACCCTGTCTGGAATGATAGCAGCGACTCTGTGATAGCATATTTAAGGAAAAAATTGTTGTGCAGATGTAAATGCTTTCAGAGAAGAGAGGGGTGAGAATGTGTGAGAAAAACAGCTCTGCAGACGCCAAGGTCAGTGGAGAAAAGACTTCATCCTTTGGAGGAGACTCATGTTGGAACAGTTTGTGGAGAACTGTTGCCCATGGGATAGACTCATGTTGAAAATGTTTGTGAAGTACTGTCTCCCGTGGCAGGAACTCGAGCCTGGGGCAGGGGAAGGGTTCCTCTCCCTGCTCAGTGGCAGGAACAACCTGAGATGAACTGACCATACCCCCCATTCTTCATCTCCCTGCACCACTGGCGGGGAAGGAGGTAAAGTCTGGGAAGGAGGGAGGGGTGGGAGGAAGGTGCTTTTAAC
Organism: Grallaria varia; assembly: GCA_013396735.1. Lineage (NCBI taxonomy): Eukaryota > Metazoa > Chordata > Aves > Passeriformes > Formicariidae > Grallaria > Grallaria varia. The sequence goes on along the minus strand of VWZG01002634.1, from coordinate 26,591 downwards.
ATTTATTTTACGTCTCATTATCCAGCTTGATTTTGTTAGTAATAAATTCAGCTAACAACCCCAAGCTCAATCTATTTTGCCTGTGTCAGTAATCACTGAGTGATCTCTCCCTGTCCTTATCTCAACCCATTGAACTCTCTGTTATATTTTCTCTCCCTTGTCCGGTTGTGGAGGGGAGTGATAGAGCAGCTTTGGTGAACACTTAACATCCAGCCAGGGTCAACCGACTACACCTGCAAAGAAAGGAGTTTACATCTTTTCTTGTGAATAATATATCACTTGACAAAATTAATTGGAGAATTTGAACAGATAGGTGCTACTCAATATGAAGATGCATATTGCATCTGGAAAATTACTTGATCTGCTTATTAACTGAACTGATAGGTGAGAGTTCTCTCCAGCATGCTACAGGTAAGGTCAGCTCAAGTGTTCTCAACTATGAACCAAATTAATTCTGTCAGATCCTTAGCCTGGGTCAGAGGGAAAGGTTTGGGGGAAAATGGAATGAAAATAAGATGGCTTGCTTCCCTTGACACTCCAACATACCAGGATGGAAATCCCATTGCCTCACTGACTAAAGTGAAAATAATGTTGCATGTTTAACCTACTATATTTTCAATATCTGCATTTTTTTTTTTTTATTAGGAATGCAAACTCCTGACTTTCTAGGTTTTGAATTCAGTTTTATAGGTTTGTTTCATTTTTTCTACATGCTGTAGGTAGGCCACAAAATTAAAAGCTTTGTGATAATGTGCATTTGCTATTCAATATATTCATAAAAATGAACTCCATGGTGCTTCACTTTAGCAATATTATTTGGTCTCTTGCCTACTATAAAGTGAAGTAGGAATGAACAAATTCAAATGGATCTCTTACTAATTAACAGCTTTCCATAAAATCACAGCAAGATATAGGACTACGAATATGGAAATTTGGTTGGTAAAATAAAGACTGTGTTAAAAATGGCAACATTATAATAGATACTAAAACTAATTATGTTGGGGTCTTTGAAGCAGTTTAGTTACCTTGATGTCCATTTGTGAAACAGTCTGGCATAAATTCTGTCAGTTGTGGAAATCCTCATTTGAATAGCAGGTCGTAAAGAGAATTAGATGATATAAAGTCATAGAATCACAGAATATTAAGGAGTTGGAAGGGACCTTAAAGATCATCTAGTCCCAAATCCCCCTGCTATGGACATGAACACCTTCCACTACACCAGGTTGCTCAAGGCCTTATTCAACATGACCTAGAACCCTGCCAGGATTGAAGCATCCATAACCACCCTGGGCAACCTGTACTAGTGCCTCACCACCCTATAATCCTATTCCAGGGTGCTTGGACTTTAAATAGACATTAGGAAGGTCACAAGCCCCTTATAAATGGCACCAAAGTCCTCATCTAAGTTTAATCCTGTCTGAAAAGTACGCTTGGAAGAAATGATTCAGCTGTTTTCTGTTTATATTACATAGGTCTTTCTATCAGCACCTAGAAAACATAATGCTACCAGATTAGAAGATAATCTATTATTTGGCTTTCTGGATATCATCTGTTAAATCTGTTCAGTTTTCTGTTTTAACAGGAGTAGAATCATTACTGACATATTGAGTACATTTGACCACCCAGAATTATATATTTTGAGAAAGTTTTTCCATCATTAAAACCAAATTTAACATCTCCCACTGGTAATCGCAACAATATCTTCACTAGAGTTTAAACAAATGCTTCTTTTAAATATAAACACCATGACAGGAAACAACTAAAAAGCTTATCTCACAAATACCCAGAAATACTACATATTAGTATAAACTTACAGTACCTAATATATCAGTTTGGCTTTTGGACCATGTGTGTTTAGAAGGAGAAAATGCATATACTGTCAAGCGAAAGTTGAATGACATTAACACAAACTTTCATTATTAACTCTGGAGAGTTTTCCTTTTTCACTTTCTGGTTGGCCACTACTTCTGACTTCTTCCATCAGACTCTCCAAAGACTACTGAGCAATTACCCTTTGTCTGTGAGGTTAATTACCAACAATACCCAGCTGACTATTAAAGACCTACATAATCAGTATTTGGGTAGATGTGAGACACAAAAACTAAAAGGAAATCTAGAAAACACTGGACAAGCCAAACTTCCACACTTTAGGTGTCTTATATTTATTGATCTAGCCATAGAATATGTAAAATTCCATTAGTTACTCATTCAGACTAAGTTAACCTTTTTTTATCTGTAGCATCGTGAAGGCACGACTAATAATTATTTTTTTTTATGTTGTCCCTGGAGGGCAGGGGGGGAAAGGCATTTACATTGACTGTTACAGCTTTTCACTGAAAAGAAATTAACCCTCTTCAAAGTGTGACATCAAAGAGTTCTTGAAACTGAAAATGAAATTTTCAATATCAAACACTTGCAAAGGAAGAAAGAAAACATGAAGTACAATGAAATAAAAGTGACACTAATTTTTATTATCTTAAAGCATGTATCCATATTATTAAAAAAGTTTGAATCCTCTGTGAATAAGCACCAAACCAAAAGCTTGCTGCTGCACTCTGTGTAAAAAAAAATAAGTATCCACAATATAAGAAGCTTGAACCATCTCTTATCCAAGGCTGCAACTTCACAATCCCTTAGATCAAAGCACACACACCAATTTAGTTTTAACTCAAATCAGTTTCCCAAATCAGTTCACCCTGCAGCCAGGTGACTCCCTCAAAAGAAGGAAAAAGGGGTTGATGTCGGAACAGACAGTTGAGTCAGGAGGAAAGCTTAAGCCTTGAGCCCCAGCACCGTTGTGCTGACCACTGGGGAAGGAGAAAGTGTTTATTAAACAAAATCGATTGACAAAAATATCTCATCATGTACTTAACAGTATTTAAGAATATAAATTCCGAAGATAAATCCTAAGCCCGTATCAGAGCAAAAGTAAGACACGGATATTTAGTGCCCCCTTCTTTCTGAAACTTATGTCTTGTTTTCCCTGTAAAGGAAATTCCAGATGTTCTTTAGAACAAAGGTAAAACCAGGTGGTTTTCAAAAGAAAGTTACAATGCATCTCTGTCCAATGCCTGATACAGATGCTTGGAAGATTGGAACGTAAGGCACATAATGGACTAGTTTTGTTTCTCAGTATAAATGAAGCTGAAGTTTATCAGAGAACATGTTGTATTCTAGCATAAAGAGCATTCCAGGAGAGAAGTAAAACTTCAGGAGAGATGATACTCTTTAGTTTGTGATTCTGGAGAGGAATTAAATCCACTGAGTTCCTGAATAAAGAATGATTCTGATCTTGCCATCTTTAGTTTGGATTAATTCTTACCATTTACCAATCCCAAAATCCTTTCTTTGCCAAATTGACATAAATTCAAAATTAACATAATATTTTTGTGATTTACTATTATAAAAAATTCACTCCTAATAGTGTTTGAATTAACCCTTTGCTTACGAAAAAAAAAATGTAATCTGAAAACATTTTTATTCATCGGCTCTAGTATCTAATTACATTCCCAGATGTTGTATATGCCTGATTTGCTCCTTAGTCCTGTGTGAGTGTTAAGATACTTCTAGCTCCCCTTTGGTGTGAACCAACTAGCTCCTGCAAAGCCAAGCCTACATGTCATTGTCCAGATTGTTCTTCCAGTGGAGTTGTGTTGAAAGGCTTTATGGAAAAAAAAAATTGAATTAAATTTGTATATTTGCTATCCTGTTACTTTTCCAACATTTTCCCAGAAGAACCTGCATTCCCAAATACTCCAAAATGCTTCTCAAGTTTATAAAACATAGAATCATTTCATCCAATAAGATCTTCACTCTGATATTTATTCAACCATGTGGTCTGCACAGATTTTTTCTTCTATCAGACACTTTGAACTGAAAAAAATCACATATATAGACTGTGGAGGTCATAGAAACATAACACAGTGCTGAAAAAAAACCCCAGTGCTACATGTTATCTGTTGTAGAAAAAAACTTGTCCACCCCTGGAGAAGTGAAATGTTCTGGACCATTTAGCTTTTGTGCCTGCATGCAGCTGTGAAGTGCCAAAAAGTAAATTCTCAGTGAAGCCTAGCATCCTTTCATTATGTAGTTCCATCATATTTTTCTGTATGTGTTGTACCTTGGTTTATGTACCTGAGATTTTTTTTTGTTACTTTTATGAATGATGATGCAGAGAACATTTCTTCTATTTTGATTTTCTTTTAGGTTTCTGCTTCTTTTTTGGTTCTGACATAATTGAAAAATTTATTTTTGTTTCTATTGCTGTGTTTAAATAACTATTATTCCTATTCCTGCCTCCTTTTTTTGTGTGTTTTCTGTTTCTACACTTTACTTGCTACAGTTGATGTATCTTAGTATTGATTTTTATTGTGCTGAGAATATCAATTTCTTTGTACTTTAATACTTTGCTATACTGGCTTCAGTATTTTTTGTTTTGTGTTATGTTGTTTTGTTTGCTTCTGCTTCTCTTTTGTTAGAAAACTAATTTTTACAGTTGTATTGTTTTGGCACATACATACTTCATTAAAAGGCATGTGCACAGAGTTATATATTTGATTAAGAGACTAATGTCAGTATCTTACTGGTTATTTAAACTAGGAATTTTTATACAGAGGAATAGTAGTACCCTCCTCCAAAGTGATGCTATGTGAGTAAATGAATTAATATGAATAAGTGGCTTTATATACTGTCATAGGAAGGTATATATTATTATGGTAAGATAAGAGTCCTATTCATTATTAAAATAGTGGGTGAAGAACTTGTTGTGCATTTAAGTCAAATAAGTAGCATGTAACAAATATAATGAGTAATAAAGTTATGTGATGTCACTTATTCTGGGTTTTCTAGCACTTTAATACAACTTGGATATAATTAAAGTTGCTGAGAAATTCTAATTTGTTTTAAAAGTGGGCTTTGAATAGGCATACAATTAGCTTGCCACAGGCTTTCAGATTTGTCTTGTGTTTTAGAATCCCTTAACTGACAAGATGGTTAATGCACCTGTGTCTTATTTTTCTCCTTTCTCTTTTGATTAAGTACCTTTCAGTTTCCCTTCCAAAACTCAGAATGAAATTTCTTCTTGAGGCAGGACCGAATATGGTCTATTTTATGAAGGCAAATCAGAAGTCAGGTAACAAAGAGGAAATAATATCTGTGAATACACAAAAATGAAAAAAAAAACAAAAAACACAAACAAACCCACATTTTGTCTTTTTAGACTTTATCTTCATTGGATTTTGCACAGCCAGGGTCAAAACCAGATGTGATAGTTAAGTAGAGAAGTGCTGAAAAACACACGGCCAAAAGCAAGCAATACTGGCAGACAGTAGGCTGGATTCTGCTTCAGATCTGAACTGTGTTGGCTTATACAGGCTGTAGATAATCAACATGTCCATTTCATTGACATTTCTGGGGAAGGGGGGTGCAAGGAGGTAAGGGAGGGTGTTCCTTGCACTTTTTTTTTGCAGCGGCACAGATGACAGCTAGAAATAAACTGTGTTTTCATGGCTGAAATGTCTGCCAGGCATGATCATATGCATGCCCTGCTTGAGGTATCACAATACTGAGGAAAATGTTGGGGTAGTAATACAACTTGATGAGAGGTAGCTGTAGCCCCACATGCTCTTTACACATTCGACTACTCATTGCTAATGCATGGAGCTGATGAGCATTGTTACAAGTAGAGCTGGTATTGAATTCAACCTTAACTCTTGATCTGCCTCTTCCTAAGACCTTACCCACTTACCCTTTTGTCAATAATTGTAATCTTTATGTGAAATCAATAAAAAACTGTGTTTAAAAAAAAACCAAAAAACAAACCCTCAAGTCCTGACCTTACTACAGAGCTGAGAATTCAACATTCAGCTGAGGATGATATCACCCACTGTGCAGAGCAACTGGCCAGCTGGTGAGAAATTCTGGCTGTCATTGCAACGCAGGGAGTCAACATATTTATCAGATACTTGAGATGAAAAAGTGGTAGTTCATCGGGACATTTTTTTCCCCAAGCCATCTGGTCCTGAGGTGCCTATTACATCTATTATTGAATCATTAAAGTCAATGAGGTGAATAACACGATTAAACTTGTTTACTTGTCATGTAACAGTCGGTTAACAGTGAAATGTAACTTGTACTTTCCGGTTTACTCTGCATTTAGAATACATCTCAGTTCCCTTAAGTGATACCTAAAATTAATGCCAGATAAATATCTTTTAATTTGCAGTCTAATTTAAAAGTACATTAATTCTTTTAAGTCTGTTCTATGTAGGAATATTGTATTGCAGTCACTGCAAAGACTGTTCCTTATAATTAAAACAATAAAACATAAATAATTGGCAATAAGTACAGATATGTATACTCATCATTTCACTCCACTAATCAGGTATGCGCACATTTACGGAGATCCTGCACAAAATGCAGTTTGCTCATGCAGAATTGTAGGAAAGGCAAAAAGCTATAAATCTGATCAATATATAAAAGTCCTATTTGCATAAAAAGGTTTAAAGCGTTTCATTAGATATACTCATAAAAGTGTGAACAAGCAGTTATTGTATTACCATAAATGGATTATGCTTCCTTGTATTAAACTGAAATTTAATAATAATATGGATTATATTGTTTGAATTAATTATTAAAGTCAGGAAATCTCACAGTAGTGACGGTGGAATTTCGTGTAAAGGTTTCAACAGCAATAATTAGTGTTACCCTATAAATTAGGAACTAAAGATGCCCTTTTATATTTACGTTAAGACCTCCTATTACGATCTGCAAATTTTAAAAAGTACAATTATTCTTAGGCTTAATAAGTCAAGAAAATCATGTTCCTAGATTCAGTAGGCTTTAAATCGGAGAAGTAATGAATAACATGTAGCAATGTGGATAATTATTCTTACCAAGAAAAATAAAGAAATTGGAAAAACAAGAAACTATATGTATAGACATTGAATTTGCTTCAGTCACGTCTACATGGTCAACTTCATGTGGTCTTGTTGCCACTTAGCAACCTCACACTCCGCGCATCCAACCACCACATATTACAGTATGTTTTAAGACAGATGAATAGTTTAAAATATTACACTTAAAGGAATAGAACTTCCTCCAATATCCCATCCTCGTAGCTGATTTCCAGTTACCAGTTCATCTAGCAGGTGTGCTCTAGCAGGTAGCTCAGTTTCTAAAAAGTTAAATAAACTAAATAACATTATTGAAGGTTGTCTAGACTAACTGATTTGACTTTACCTAAAAGTATACTGGGAATGTTCACAATGTCATAGAATCATCGAATATGCTGAGTGGTAAAGGACCCATCAGGATTACCAAATCCAACTCCCAGACCTCCCAGAGAGATGTCCTACATACTCTCTGAGAAGCTGGTGCTAAAATACATTTCTCATTACTTTGCAGGGATTTTAAGCCTATGTTAACATGGTCCAAAGATATACCATTAACTATTTAAGTGCTTTGCTAAATGAAGATATTGTGGATCGTGATGAAATCACTATTCCACAATATCCATTTAATTAACTCAAAGATTTATTTCCAGTCCTAGTGTACTGTGATGTTGTCATCATAGAAGGATGTTTATGAATGTTCATGTCTTTCTATTTAATCGCAATATGCTTTCCCTGCTGAGCTTTTTCGCGTGTGATTTTTCGGATGTTGTTTTGGGTTTTTTTGTTGTGCTGGGTTTTTTGGTTTTTTGTGTGTTTTTTTTGTGTTTTTTGGGGGGTTTTTGGTGGGTTTTTTTGTTGGTTGGTTGGTTTCTGGTTTTTTTTTTTTTTTAAATCTTTTCTGAGTATGTTATAAAGAAGGATTGCAGATGAGAGCGTGTGTATGTCAGGATGCATAAAAAGTTTTAATAGTGGCCATTATTCTAGACTCAGACAAAATCCCACTGCATAGGATTTCATTATTATATTCAAGACACTATATGTAATATTATTATTAAATGTACTATAATCTTAATTATTCCTTTTATTGTCTATTCCAGCTCTCCACCTAGGGACCAGGGAATGCATTTTTTATTATATTGCATTTTTTAATCTTGTTTTGTGCTTTATTTTATTTCCTTGATATTATTTGAACAAATGTATGATTTTTTTTATGCAGTACAACAGTGAAATGTTAAAGAGATAATTAACATATAACATTCAATTTAATGATGTGCCCTACATCTTCCACTTTGTTGATTATTCAGTAAAAATAACACCACAGTTAAAAGATTTTTTTAATGAAAACAAAACTACAAAATTAGTAGAATCAATCCAGAAGTTTAACACAGCTGTAAATAAGCAATGTAGGGAGTTAATTAGAATTCCAAAGGGGCTGATAACTTTTATGCATATCCCTGTAAAATATCCACCAACCTTTGCTCAGATTTTAGGTTGATTGGAATGTTGCACAAATAAAGTGCTCAGAGAAGTAACATTATGATGATCTTTTCCAGTTTTCCATTTTGAGGATCAGTTAGGAAATTAATATAAATGAGCAAGAACTGATATATTTTTAATATAGTGACTGAGAATTAGTTGGAGGAAAGTGGCACACGAAGAACTGACAATACATACTTTAAAAACACTAAGAAAAATCCCAAACAAAAAATTAAACACCATAATATCTGTTTTCCTACAATGACAGGATGTTTGCTAGGTTTTAATACTTTCATATACACTTTCTGGAAGGCAAAAAACGGTGTTCATCATCTATTTATTCATTTTTAAATCAAGAAAATTCCATTTAAATTTTAGAGTTCCCCCAGTTAAAAAAATTCAGTAAGAAACAGTTGACACAATTTGGCTTATAGTCTTTTAACACCCTCATTTCTCCATCTCTTCCACCTGGCAGCTTGGGAAAGCTGCCCAGGTTATACCAGAATGCTTTGGAACAAAACCAGTCCTTTAGCATGCTAGGTGTTGACAGGCCAACCTGGTTAACACATGGTTCTGCCAGGAAAAGAAAAAAAGAAATTATGCTTTCTGGATAAATGGAATCATATTAGCTTTGAACATGTCAGATGATCACTTGAAGAATGAGGCTACATTCGTAATGTGATCCTATCCATACCGTAGAAAAATCTGAGTGATGGAAAAAATAGCAGTCATCACTTTATCATCAGGTTCTTAAGGCTTTTTGGGCAAGAACTCAGGAAGTCAGGTCAGAGAAACAGGTACTTTATGTAGTATCTGTACTTTTATCTCTGTTTTAACCCTAGTAGGTAGATGAATTGCACCCTGGAACACCATATTTATTTCTATTGATTATGAAGGGAACCTATAATGGAAAGCTTTGGGGTAGCAGCATCAGCATTGCTGATGTCTACAACTGGTCAGACAAGGCTTAACCTTGCAGACTCATACTCATGACAAATTATAGAATAATGTATTATTCTATAGAGGAAACATCCAAACTGGTCTGAGTTCCAACTACAAAGGAAAAGATAATGCGACAATATTCACATCTGTGAATAATACGTGATCATGTGAACAGCACAAATTATTCAAATTATTCTTTCAGGTTAGGGTTGGGGTTTTTTCCCATTATTTTCATTATTATTGCTATTGGACTAGTACCTTGTGATTTTATTCTCAACTGTCTGGAATGATGCAGATGGGATAATTTCTCATCTTTCAAGCTGCTCTTTAGAGGTTTAGTAAAACCTTCCGTTTTTCAGTGAGAAAGTTTATCTTACTAATGAGATTAAGAAGGTCTATCTCCTTATTTGTCTATTTCTATGACTTTTGCAGATAAACACGGTTTTTAAGCACAGTCATAGGCAACACCATTTTTATCCTTTGATTGGTCAAAATCATATCCAAGTATCTGCCAATGTTGGTACTGTTTCAAGTACACAAAGGACAGTCTGTTTTTCCAGGTTCATAGGGCACAATGGGGCAGAAAGGCCAATGTGACATGACTGCATCTTTCTGCTTGCATGTTCTGCATGATTAGAATGTCTTTAGAGAACAGAACTGGACCATTTCTGTGTTGTTTATAAAAGGTGATCATATTGATGCTGTTCTCAGTGAATGATTTAGTCTTCCGACTTCTGAAGCAGAATTGGTTTATATTTCACTTTTGCTAAAAGAATGTGGAGTTGTATGAAGTTGCCAAAGGTAGAGTGGACATAAAATTATCCAAATTTGTTCTGCCTGTCTTTGACACTGGTATAAAGATATATTCTAAAAAGGATCTAAAAGACATGTAGAATCTGTCTTTGTATGCATTTGGAAGTTGTTAAAAGTACCTTTAAAAAATCCAATAATTTATGCAACCAAAGAAATATAAGAATGCTGTCCTGTATCAGATCAGCATTCTGCATCTCTGTGTTTTAGAGCTCTTCAGAAAAAGCACTAAACTTTTAAAGACAATCAGCACCATCAATAGCAGGATAATTAATATAGTCACAGATATATTTATATCTCTGAATTTCTCTGTGTGGATACAGGAGCAAAGTAAAATAAATGTGAGTAAAAATCCTAGCTTTGCCTGCTTTTAAAGTGACAATACCATGGTGGAAAAGTAAAAAGAAAACTATGATTATGCAGGAAATTGAATGTATAATTAGGCATGTTTCATTACATTGTGGCATTATCAGTCCTTATCTAGCGACAGACTGTAAAGTGAGTTTTTAAGGTCAGAAGACTTGTACCTAGTATTATATAAAGTAAATGAGCAATAAGCAATAAAATTAATTTATCTTCATTTGGAAAATAATACATTTATATAAGTACTTTAAGACTGCACATAATAGTATTTATAAAACTTTCTTTTAATCAATTGTATTTTGGAATTGTCTAACAATTGTATAGAAATTCCTTACATTCTCCCATATTTCTAATATCATAGTAGATATAATGTATAGAGTATATTGAGACGGGCCTAGTCTAATCCCACGAGACTGACAATTCCTTCTACATTTCCAGGTCATTGTATTGTCTAACGGGTGTTTAAAATTGTTTCCAGGTAGCCTTATGTTAAGACAAATTTGCCCAAAGGTACTAAGATTTTATTTTCTTATAATAGATGTATATTCTTTCTCATGTATTTATTACCTATTTCTCACAATAATATTTTAAAATATTTTTAATTATACTTTCTCAGCAAAAGTTTCTGCCTTTTAAGAAATCATCCAAATATTTTTCTCAAATCCTCTCTTTAATAAATGAATGTAACAAAACTGGAAAGAAATATGATTCATCAAGCCATAAATTTCTTGGTTTTCAAAAAGGCCTTAAAGAAACAATAACAGACACAAGGACCACCCTGTTAGTTGCTGTGTTAACTGAACAAATATCATGCTTTATTTGGCTGGAAGAAAGATCAGAGGTTGAAAATCATAATATCATAGCCACAGTTCACTTCTCCCTATAAAGAGAAATTATGCTACTATTTAGTTGGGAGTAAGAGTTTCCAAGAACTCAGAATATCTGATACCAAAGAAATTCTTTAGGCAATTTATTTAATCTACCTATATCCCACAGCTCCTTACAAGTTACGATTTGAAAGTTTAGACTAACACGTACCATCTAAAGCTGATCATGTTTTAGAATTTTTGGTGTATTGTTTGGGTGTTGCCAATGTGAGGCAAGGTGGGCATTCCAGCAAAGCTCTTTTGCATGCTCTGTTGTGAAAACGGGACAGAGATGACACACAGCCTCAGAAGCTAATGTTTTTGTGTAACATCCTAACTGGTGGTTAAGGGAAGGCAGAAAAGTCTAGAAAATTATAAAAGCTGCTCACATTAATACCATGCTACTTATTTAACCACCTACATATAAATTAATGAATTCATGTCTGTGGCAGTCTTTAGGAAATTAGCAATTGTGACAGCATTTTGTTGGAGTTTTTTAGTTTATTTATTTTGGTGGGGTTTGTGTGAGTGTGCTTTGAGTTTGTTTTGTTTTTATTGTGCTAACATTATGTATAGATCATACATAGTTTATTTAAACCCTTGCTGTATTTGCTAAGCAACTTGTCCCTAAAGAAGGGCAAAGAGATGACTGCTAAGAAACAGAAAATGTAGTTTCTGAGGGAAAAAAATGCAGAAGGACACAAGAAAATACTCAGCACCATGTAATTATTTTTTAAGGGATATTTATTTAGAGAAAGAAAGTGAGCTTCACTTGTGTTGTGAAATGAAAGTGTGACTTTGTACCTTGGGATTTATAGGAATTCTGTAAAACTGTGATCCACTTTTAGCTCTTTTTTAAGAGGATACATTCTTGAGCACCAGGCCTCATAAAGGCTTATGTAGAAAGCAGCAGCTTTTGTACACTTCTTCCAGTAAGACCCCTCTCAGCACAGAGAGAAACTCTCAGGAGCACAGCAGCCCACACTTCACTCTCTGTTCCTAAAGAGCACAGCGTGCCAATCATGAGAGAATCATCCAACCACCTGGATCCAGTAAAGGGCAGCATAAAATTCGTCTTGCCTTAAATAATATACATCCCTTGGACAACAGGACCAGATACGGTTCTGCAGACTTGAACTTAAGTTAGGAGCCAAACTCACTGAAGCTCCTTCTGTAGAAAATTGATGTGTTTGCACTCTCAGAGACTGAGTGAATGAGCCCGTGCAGATGATTCTCGTCTACAAATGACTCCACTTCTCAGCCGGGTGTTTCAGTTAAGAGCCCAGCAAAGTGATAGAAATAGAGGCCATAGGAGGTGACACAAAAAGCAGTCGCATCTATCAAAGGAGGCTTTGACTAAGCTCTCTTCAAGGACAGAAATAAATTTCTCAATTGAGACAAAAAGTTTTGTGGAAAAATATTGTCAAAAACAAGATTTTCCACTGATAAGCAACTGTGATAATTGACAGATGTCTGTGAAATAAGAAATGGCTTCAAAGGTAATTGGGAGTCCTCAGCACATGCTTCAATTACTGTGGGAACAAGGTAAATTAAAGTGTGTGCCTTGTCTAAACAAGAAAAATGCTTTCATTAGATTAAATTGTTTTAGACGTGGATCTAGGAAAAAAATACGTCTTGATTGAAGCTGGCCCTTTGTGGCTTTCACTTCTTTCAGAGAAAAAAACAGCAATCTAAAAGTTCCCAGATGCTATTTCCTGATGCTGCTTAAACTTGTTTTTTAATAAATAATTTTACCAACATTTTCCCCCATATTTCTTCAATAATTTTCAATCTTTCTTGATGTACGGTGGAGATCACAGAATCAATTAGCTTGGAAAAGATGTCTGAGACTGTCTAGTCCAATCTATGACCAAACACCACAATGTCAACCAGACTATGGCCGTAAGTGCTGCTTCCAACTTCTGTAAAACACCTCCAGGGACAGTGACTCCACCACCTCCCTGAGTAGTCCATTCCAATGTCTAATCATCTTTTCTGTGAACAAATACTTCCTAATGTCCAACCTAAAGCTTCCCTGGCTCTGCTTAAGACTATGTCTTTTAGAGATGCCTAGATTCCTGCTACTTAGAACATATAAGTAGCTATGTTTTCCAGTTCCAAACTACCTAAATCCAAATTTTCAAGACCAAATACGCTAGAATTTTTTTTTTTTTTTTTTTTACATTTCAGAAGGTATAATTCTTTGAGAGAAATAGGAGTAATATGAGTGGGTTTGGTAGAAGGTAGTGTTAACAAATTTGTGAGTACTTTCCAAATATTTTCTCCATTATGTTAGTATTTTTAAATAATTTGCTAAAATAGAGAACTTTTCAACATGAAAACATTTAATTATTCTTAATTATAAAAACACTTCTGAAGCTATTTCTGCCTGAGTTTGTTACCAGTTTTCCAGAAGATGTAGAATAGCAATAGAAGAGAACTATCCTTTTCTGATCCTCTTCTTGCAATTTATATTTTAAATTAACAGTGTTAATTAACCTACCCTTAAAGAATGTTTCATGTTTGAAGAAAATCTTTGACATTTTTTCTGAAATGCTTAACACCTATTGCACTGAAATCGTATTACAAAATGTTTGCTATATTTTTGTATCTCTATTACTTAGATGAACTAAATAATTTAGTTGTAACAGTGTTGCATATGTTTTCTTCTGTACATACAAAAAACTAATTTATTCTCCCCTACTCCTCTTACTACAGCCATCTTTTACTGTTTTCTTTTATTATTCCATTTTTTTTTCTCCTGTTTTCCCAGTGTTATCATCAGGATTCATCCCTTTACTAGTTCTTTGTGATGTTCTTCCAACAGTCTTTTTCTTTCTCCATATCTATTTTCATTCCTCATATATCTAGTGACTTTCCCACTACCCAAAATTTCCACATCACAAAATATTCTACCAATTTTTCACATAGCTACTATTCCTCCAAATCCTGTCCACACAGAAGAAATGTCAGTATCCTATGATCTAATTTCCAAATCAGTATTCCAATGCTGTTCTCTTTAATTACCCATCTGAACCCATCAGTCACGAACTTGCAGCTTCTCACAAGCACTTACCTCCCAACAGCTTCCACTAATAACTGCTAGACATCTAGCTTGATCACCATTTCCTGCTGCTTGACCTGAATTTTCTGTAAAGCGTTACTAGAGCCGCAGCAAGATTTATTATTCCAACTCTATTGTACTTCGCAGTCTCATATCTAATATACTATACACTATTATTGCACATTTTTAACTCTGTAGACCTCTCCTCTTCACAGATTGTATATAAAGCTACGTGTTTCAAGTGAAACTGCACACGTTATGACAATATAGACTCTCCGTTTAAGGCAAAGTCTGCAGTTTCAGTTTCTACAGGAATTTTCCCCCTCTAAAATATTTGTTCAGTCAACAGCCATTCTCTCACAACTGTCTCAAAGGCATTCAATCAAATACTTCAGGTTCCAGTAGGAAACGACTCCTACTTTCTAATGCCAGATGAATCATTAATGGGAACACTCAGATTTTCTTGTATCTTGCAATAACAAGCACTAGATAAAACTGTAAGTTGAATGCATTTCTAAAGTCCTTGGTTCATTTATAACTAGAACACAGGGTAAGTCTTTTCTTTCAGGAATGCATAGTTAATTGCAATTCAGAGAAATGCTAAACTTTTGCATGGATTAAGCACTATTGCAACTGATAGGAACCATTTAATCCATTTTTAAATCTGCAATATAGCATTCCAACATTAAAGAGGGAAGAATGATCCAGCACACTTCTTTTGCATTAAGTGCCTTTGACAACAGACTCAATATTTAATCAAAAAAAATCTGAAAAAGTAACATAATATTTTATATAAAATGCAAGTCCTCAATCCTAAAGAAAACTGTTGTGCAGAGATTATAGACTCCTTTTTTTAGGGAAAAAAATCCCCCACACTTCATTCCAGCCTTCAAGGGAAAGAAAAAAATCTCTAGGAAAGATTTAATATTAATTTTATGTACTAATAACATTGTTTCACTCTTCAGACTTTTCAAGAGTAACACTTCTCTTCAGGCCAATAATTTTATAAGGTTATTAATCTTTATCTTTATAAACTGATACAGCCTGAAAGCCTAGTCATAGAACCATATTGTCATAGTTTCTGCATCAGAAAATATCACAGTGTCTCCTGACAAAATTTGCTAAATTTTTTTTTTTCTGATTACCATACACAAATATACAATCATTGAGAAGCCTAATCTGATATAAACTGCTCACATCCAAAGCTTTCTAAAAAGCAAGGATTCAATTTCAAGGCTTTTTTGGTTTTGCTTGTAGGTTTTTTCACCCTCAGATTTGATTTGCAACCAAATTGAACAAAATTAATTGTTGTCTATTTTCTTAGAGTACTTTATTGTAAGAAAAAAAAGTCATTTACAGTTATATTTCTCTTCTGGGTTGCATTATCTTTTATCAACTGACTGGCATTTGAAGAACTTTTTTTAAGCCATATAACTCTCCCTCAATGGTTATGAACTGTGAAGAGCAAACTCAAATATTTAATACATAAAAAAAATCCTGGTAGTGACCTCAGGGTAATATATACACATATATTTTATCTGTTTCTATGCAGTAACAAAAATCCTAACTACTCCATCCAGAGTACTAAAGCTTAAACAGAAACTCTAAGTAGTTTTTAAAGTTTTTTGGTTGTCATCTGTTTAAAAATGGGAAAAATTGTGAAGGAAAAGTTTTTAATTATTTTTCTTGAAAGATGTATATTACCTGCTTACTGATTTATTTAGCAGAATGTGAAAATAACAATTTTTAAATCTTTTTTTTTTTTTTTTTTGGGGGGGGGGAGGGTATATTTAATTTTTTTTTTTTTTTTTTAAGGAATATCAGTGTGCATTCTTATGTTTCACACACACAAGGAGATAAATCTAGGTGACTATGTGATAAAGACCTGCTTCAGGAAATTCTCGACAGAGATGGTGGTCAATTATGCAGAGAAAGAACACTGCAGCATAGCTTGCCAGGAGGATGTGGGGTATGTGTGTTACTCTGCAAATAAATTTAATATATTTGTGGCTATAGAGCATTTACTGACCTGGATGGGCACTGTCTGCCTACCACATCTTTGTGCCCTGATTTTCACTGGAGAGGCAAACAGGAAACAATGAATTCCTGTAGATCTCCGGGGCTGGGTGGCTGCAGGGCTCCAGACTTCACCTGGAAGCAGATCTATCCCTTGCATATACACAGGAAGCTGGTCTCCAGGCAGATATTTAGCTGCCCATGTGAAGTGAAATTCACAGAATCACAGTCATGATTAAGGGATTGGAACTAGCTGCATGCAAAACATGAGGGATTCAGCAGGCCAGTGCCTTGGGCCACAAAATGCATTGGTAAGAAAGATCAACACTTTAAAGGTGATTCTTTCCTTTTCTTTCTTGTTGGCAGTATTCTGAAAGTGTTAGTTTTTATAAACAAATTACTTCACACTGTTCAAAACTAGTTAAAATATACAATTATGGATCACAGCTGAGTGTTGAGTAGTAAAAACATAGTACTCTATCCTTTAATCATCTTCGAAATACTGACAGTGTCTGTGAATGTTTATCATCACTACAGAATAAACCAGAAAGACTATCACAGTGAAGCTTGATCAGCAACTGTGCATGCATGTGTTTAAAAAGCCTACACTAATATGAGAGTCAATATGTTAAGACTTCTGCCAGAATGTTTCTTAGACTAAAGGAGTCAGCTCTTCTGTTACATGTTTTCATTAAGTATTTTGGGGAATTCACTCTCTGACTTAGTTACTTAATACATTTAATTATATATTAGAAAAGATGAATACTTATTGGGGAATTTTTTCTAGTCTGAGTAAAACTGGTGAGAAGGAAAATGAGAATGCACTAGACTTTCACAGCTGATGTGAATGTCATTGTTCTCTTAATTAAAACTTTTGTAAATCTCACAGGATAAACAGTGTAAAAATAGGTAATAGTGTAATAGGGCATCAAAATAAATGAGTAATATCTTATTTTTTCCCCTCTGTTCTTCCATAGTACATTACCTATGTTACACATACATTTACCTAGTTTGCCTAAAATGTTGTTTTATGTAGGTCACCTCAATTTCTGATCCTTTTCTAATACTCTGTCTTTTGTGCTATTGATAATAACTTTTCAACTTGGTTGTCTGTATTTCCCCTCAGCTTCTCCTTGAAAGGAATGAATTGCACCTGTTTCATCAAATTAGACTGCAAGTAATTTAAAGCTTCTTCCTAATTAGTTTAATAAAGGTCAAACCATATGACAATACAGACAAAGTTTGATAATTACATGCTTAATTTAGGAAAATAAGTGCTCACAGTGGTGAAATTACTAAGACTTTTCCATTTTTCCTTGTTATTATCCCTATTTCACTTGAACTGAATATATCACCAGCTGGAGAAATATGGAAAAATAGTTTCCATAGGCTGACAAAATTAACTATCTAGGGCCATGCAGAGTGCTCATCGGAATAAAAAACAACAATCCCCCAAAACAAGGGAAGGGCCGTGTGACAGTATCTCTACCACAGCAGTTGCTATATTCACACACAAAACCAGACTACACTGAACAAAACCAAACATTCTTTCTTGACAGATTTTGTGTCAGTTAGTACGTCTGGTACAAATAAATTGATTTCCAGAGAAATATTTCTGACTTAAGAAGATATGAATAAATCAAGATTAAGACCCAAGAAGCAGCATTTTATGGTGCTCTTTTGCAAAGTGTCTTAAAACCATCCTGTTCTTATGGTTCTGCAGAAGCAGTAAAATAAAACAGAATAAGCAGCACAAGTAATTTGAGTTGTTTCCTTTTTACACCATTTCATTAAATACCAAATTTCAATTACCTGTAATAATTAAATAGCTTCAGCACTAAGAGGTTCTAACCTTCAGCAAGAGAATCTCTGACTTCCAGCAAAGGGCAACTTTCTATTGACCAGCTATCGATTAGGTTTTCTGTGTTCTTGCAATGTGAGATTACTAACAATGCAATGATTTATGGGATTGTTGAATATATCTTTGCTGTTCAGAAATGAGAAACAGCAATTGAAATGCAATTTTATCTCCTTATATTAGAAAAATTTTAGATACTAATTCAGATATTTTTCTAAATCATAAAGTAAATTTTATTAGTACAAAACATATTCCTGAACCCTTTTCTCCTGTTAAACAAATCTTTATTTCTGTTCAGCTAAAAATAATGGCATTCAGATATGTTCAAAAGTCATGAAATTCCTGAATTTTAAGAGATAAGCGCAGGAATGGACCAAAACTAAATTATTCCCTCCTCTTACAAAAAAATAAGCAAACAAAACCAAAAAAACAAGCGGAAAATAATTACACAGGAGCTCTCAATCTTTCTTAAAGAAATGAGAAAATCCGTGGCCAGGGTGAAACAGCTTTTACCTAAAATTATAAAAGCCTAAATATTCTAAAAAAATTTTGGCTATCACTAGGAAGTGGTTTTGTTTTTGTAGTACAATAATATTATAATGTATATGCTATATGATTTCATATAACTTCCTTTCACTCTGTGTTTAAAATTTTTTAAAAAAGAACAGTGTTTTAAAGATCCTTACTGCTTTTGTCTGTCTCTAAGAGGGTTTAATTTGACCATACCCTAAGGAGATATAATACTTTACACTACATAAAATACTCTGATTTTTTTACCTTATAATTCCATGTTTGTCAATAGGTGAATGAAGGTTGAAAATAATTCTTTCTTCTCAAATATGTATCTGACACAACAAAATAATCACTGTAATGTATGAACAGCATTAACTTATAATAAGTTCTGCTATAAAATTACTCCCATTCTAGACATTCACTTCTACAATCAGCAGGTAATAATCATTTAGTTCAGAATCTGACATACTGCAACTGTCACCAAAAGACACTTTCAATGATTATGTGAATGAACTTCTAATGATGTAGCTGCATATAATTACCTTATGAACACACACAATTAAATTTGAAAACTCAAAGAGAAACTTCATAGAATACTAGATGATTTTGGAGAAGTAGATACCAGCACTAAATGAGTTCAGAAACCTAACCTCTCAGCTTGATTATTTTTAATCTGGTATAAATAGAGTCTATGAGCCTTATATGTGATAAATAGTATCTTTCCTCTGTAAAAGCACATTTTAGTGAAAAAAACATTAAATGGTATTTGAACAGCAAAACTCAATCCACAGTAAATAATTAGAAACAGTTCATTTGAGTTCTTGCTCTGCTTTAAAACAATTATGGAGTCATTTAACTACACAGATTGAACATTACTCTCCACTTGACACAATAATATCATAGAGTTTTTTCTTTTTTGACTAGAAGTGGGGACTCACAGTTAGTTCTTTCATCCAACAGCTGCTACTTGAAAGATTTCTCCCTGGTATAATCTCTGTTTCCTCTGGAAATCACAAAATACTTGACCAGAGTGCTACTATTTCTGTTAGGGAGGAGAAACTGGTCTTGAGTCAGTCAACAAGTTTTGTAAGTGTTTTTCTCCTGTAATGACTGTTGTGATTTAGCCCAGCTGGCAACTAAGCACCAAGCAGCTGCTCGCTCACCCCTGCTCACCCCGGCAAAATGGGGTGGAGAATCAAAAGTGAAACTTGCAGGTTGAGATAAGAACAGTTTAATAATTGGAACAAAACTAAAATATAATAATAGTAAATAATAACCATGATAATAGAAGAGAGAAAAAAACCCACCAAAAACCAAGTGATGCATTTTGTTCGCCACTCTCTAACTGCTGCCAGACTCCATGGCCAAACCCCAACTGGACCCTTCTTCCATGTTACTCCCCCGGCTTATGTACTGAGCATGATGTTCTAGGGTGTGTAATGTCTCTTGGGCCAGTTTGAGCAACCCGTCCTCGCTCCCTCGCAACTTTTTGTGTATCTTCTCACTGGCAGAGCATGAGACAGAAAAAAGTCTTTCACTGAAGATAAACACTAATTAGTACCCATGAAACATCAGTCTGTTATCAACATTACTCTCATACTAAATCCAAAACTTAACACTGTAACAGCTACTGAGAAGAAATTAAGTCTATATCCGATGAAACCAGGATGATTATCATCTCCTATGGACAGTTGTGGATCATTTCTTCTGTGTAGAAGTACTTTTAAATTATATGTTCAGGTGCTATTCACTAAACATTAAATTAGGGAAAATTATAGACTTATTGCAAAATACCTGGAAGGGGAATACAGGATATTTCTTCATGAATTGTAACACTTCTCAAAAATTCTTGATAACTTGAAAAGTCTTAAAATCAAGAGGCAAAAATACTAGAATAAAAATGCTTTCAAGTGGAAGAATAAATCTGTATCTGACATCTGTTTATTGTTTTTATTTTCTTTCTTTCCCTAACTGGGCTAATATGCTCCCCCCATTTTGTATCACATAGATCCTTTCCAACTTTGAAGTTACTTCCCTGGGAATAAGCCACTTTCAAAATATTGGTGGAAATAATTAGGGCAGTCCAGAAGGTCTTTTCTTTTTTCTGAAATGATCGGGATTTTTCTGTATTCTTAAACTTATTACCCACAAGATTCCTTCATCTTGATCCCATGATCATCTACATCAGACAAATTTTAGTGCATTTACTTTGTCTTCTAAAATAAGACAACTCATTTTTTTAAAATCAATCCTAGATAAAGTTCTGGGAAGCCATAATTTTAGAGATCTCTCTTAACAGGCAGCATGAATTACGCTGTGCTGCGTTTACATCCCTTTGTACTTAACCTTACACTAAAGTTGTCCTGCTTATTTTATTACATTATGCATTGTCACATACCATTTTTGCTGTAAAAAAAATCTACTCCGTTATGCTGCACAGACCTGTCAGTGCTACAGATATGTTAAGTAGTCTATGGTGAGCTGATCATACCTGCTATTATGGCATGGCATTGTCTGAAAGCTTTTACTCTGCTAAGTAGATGCCTCTATATCAGCTAAGTTGGATGTGCTGAGCTGTCTTTTTGGGACTAAAACTTAATTACTTTGACTATTAAGGCCTTTGATTTGTATGATACATTTATATAAAAACTAGATATTTGTATATATACATGTATCACTCCATATATTTATGTGTCTGTGTATGTGTATATACCTTACCAAATATTTGCTACAGTAAAGTTTCTGCTCTAAGTTATTGCTGTTACATTAATGTCCTGCTGTTCTAAATAAAACTAAATTGAGGGTTTTATTGATTTGCTGTTACAGATGTTGTTTGGGTCACTACAGATGTTTGTTCTTGTTGGCTATTTACTAGCTGTGTGGAACACCACTTTGAGAAAATCAGTAATGGAGAGGGCTTTATTATGTCAATGGCAATTTCATGAGTTTTTAATACATTTAAAATTGATCAAGATTAGTAAAGAAAGTTTCAGAGTTGTTAACATTGCATTGCAATTCTCAAAAAATCCATCTGAGCACAAGTTTTATCTGCTCTTATGAGAAAACCAGTCACTTTGAGATTTACATCTGAAAAAAGGGAAGAAAGCCATAACTGCTGATGCCTGTCACATACTCTACGTGTGCTTCAAGAATACTTTAACAGCTAAAAAACTGTGTGTTTATGGAGAACATAAATAACCACAGGATATCAATTGTGGGAAGCTCTCATCATTCAGTCCTATTAAATGTCAAAATGTCTGGGAAAATTAAATAAAAAGGTCTACTGATACGAACAGATAAACTGCAAGACTTGTAAAATATATGAAATGAAACTCAGGGCAGAGCTAAGTGAAGAATTCTAATATAATACAAAGCACATTGTCATAAATCTTTTCAAGTTACTTACATCATAAAGAATGTACTTACTTCTGACTGCTTGTTGCCCACTTCTGAATATTTCTTCATATTTTCAGTTTTTAGAAGTTAGTATGGAGAATCAATAGAAAATGAACCTTGAAGGCTCTGGGACCCAGGGGGAATGATGCGAGTAAAAGAGCAGCAAAAGAAATAACAGCAGTGATATAATAACAACAGAACTCCTTGCCTTCTGTTATAGATTTATATATCTTGTGCTGTTTTATTCACGGAGAACACAGAATATTCTCAATTTTTGTCTTGGTTTAATAAATTGATCTCTCACTGTCTTTTCCTATTGATGCACCAAATATACCCAGCCATGTTACAAATTTAAGCATAATCAATTGCAGCCATTTTGGAACAAAGAGCAGAGAAAATAAGAACATTTGTTTCCAAACCACTGCTTAATAATAAATGGAAGCTGTTTGATATGTATATAAATAAATATTTTGGTGGGGGCTTTTTTTGTGTTTTCCTTTTTTTTTTTTTTTTTTTTAACATGTACAATGTTCATATTACTTACAAACTGAAATGAACTTCCATGGCCTTGAATTATCAGCAGTTGGATTTCTTAATAGGTAGTCACACTTATAATCTATATCTTTAGCCCTAGGAGCACTCTTATTAACTGATAAAACAAGCATTCTCACTTTTATCTTTGTGTCTTAGATTTAAAAAGTATTGTGTGACAATTTGATCAACATTGTCAGATCTGATAAGCTTAAACCAGCAAAAGTAGTGTCATCTACTCAAAATAATAATTGGCATATCCAGTCTTTCAAGAATAGTGTGTAGTACAGGATATATGCAAATTTTCTGAGTTTGTTTCTCTGACACATAGCTAGACATATGGGCTTTGCATTCAATGATTCACTGGGTTTTGATAAGTATCACAATGTTGAGTTGCTAAGCACAAAATTTGGGATTTCCTAAGAAGTATGAAGGACTTAAAAGCATTTAAAGAATAATACCTCTGTTATATTTGATTTTTCTGAAAAATATTGAAATCTACAATCTGCATTGCAGGTATTCCAGACAAATCAGTTTAGACAGTCAGCTCTGGAGCAGGCCAGTTCCACAGCAGAGCTGGGGACCCTGTTTCTTGGGCTGGAGAAACCTCTGGGGAGTGCCAAGACTCCCACATAGGAGGCTGTAGGGAGTGCAGCGAGCAGGATGGGCAAACAGAGCATGTTGCTGCAGCCAGGGTGTGATGCAGCAGTTTGCAACTTCACAAGTTTCACACAGGCCCACTGCTTAATCCTGGCTGAGATCCCTCTGAATGACATCTTCCTTCTAGCGAATCAACTGCACTGCTCAGCTTGGTGTCATCAGCAAACTTGCACTCAAACCCGCTGTCCATGCCATTGATGAATATCTTAAAAAGTATTGGTTCCCATACGAACCTCTGAGGGACACCATTTTTCACTTGTTTCCACCTGGACATAGAGCCTTTGACTATAACTCTTTGGACATGGCCATGCAGCCAATTTCCTGTCCATCCCTGAAACACTTATCTCTCCAGTTTAGCAGCAAGAATTTTGTATTGCAAGAATGTACTATTTTTATGTAGTTCAGATAACAGTAATGTTGGTTTTACTTTCTCATGGTCACTTTTTTATTTGAAAACAAACAAACAAACAAAAAAGTAATAATATTTCTGAAGACTTATAGAACTCCTTTCATCACAATTTTGTGCTGAGTTAGTTATTTACCTCAATTACTGATCCTTTTTATTCAGCTAGATGACCCACTCTATGATACAGGACTATGTATCAGAAGTACACTAGTTTTTTGGGGTTTTTTTCCAAATAGCTGATGTTTGTTTCAAACGTTTCTTGCCCCATTTTCTTCTTCATAGAAATGAAACTGAAGAGCATTTTGAAAAAAAAAAAAAAAAGTAAAACACATTATATTTGCAATTATTTTATTCTATCAGCTTGGAGTGCTTCTTTAAAGGAATTACAATATTTACTTTATCCTGCTTACATATAAATAAAAATAAACAAATGTAGTACAATTTAACCCTATTAAACAATCCAGTATGATCCAGTTTTCACACTCAAAAAAAAAAAAAAAAAAATCAAATCAAGATGATATAAAGCAAAGGAAACACATTATTTGTATGCATTTTGCAAGATGATTGCAAGATGATACTATACCTAAGTAGGTAGTAACTCTATGGAGTTACTGGTCATTAGTTTCTCTGACAGTGAAAGACTTCAGTAGACTATAGATTCAGATATCTTTAATTCCTTAGCAGCTGATTTGGTTATCCAAGGAAAATGTAAACATTTTTGCTAGTGTTGATGGCTTGTGAAGTGAAACGACACTACACAAGTCGTATTTTGTTTTATGATGTGAACCAATTTGAAAACCTTCCCTATAATAAAGAAGTCTAGCAAAACAGAGATGCCTTGTCCTGAAAAAATTCAGCCAAGTTTGAAGGATGGAGGGAAATATTCTTGTGAGAGGTGAAAGCTACAGAAATAGAAAAAGAGAATATTAAATGTTTGATTATTTTCAGCGTGTTTAAATCTGATTTATGCTTGCTACTGCTTCCAGTAATTATAGATTTGTGTTTTAATGACTATAATTAATAACTGAGCTTATGTTTTTCTAAACATGTATGAAATAATTTTTGGTCAGTATCACACTAATTTACTATATGCCCTCTGTCTGCAGAAAGATTTATAATATTACATTACACTCATGGAGAAAATGCTGATTAGGTCTTCCCGAAGGGGACAAGTTTCATTTACAAAGAAATATGTGACATATAACAAAGGAATCAAATAGCTGTTCTAAAATGAAGCCCAAGATTGCATGGTGGACAGAAGACCACTATCCCAATGAGTATATAGAGGAAAAAAGAAAATAAGAGGAATGAATATCAGGAAATTTCTTTTTGGAATGATAACCATATGTGTCCCTCCACTCCTAAAAGCTCTACAGATTTGTTCTGAAATGCCTAAAAACATACTTCATAGAAGAAAAAGTAAATGAAATGTTGAAGTAGAGCTCTATCAGTGTTATTAGTTTAACAGAAGAATAAAGGAGTAAATGAATTGTGGGCAAAGTCATCCAGTCAATAACACTGACCTTGATTTGAATAAAACATCACCAAAAAAGTCAGTTGCATTGTTAAGGAGATTAATCATAAATACACTAGGAACTATAAATAGATGAGAAAATACAACTTCTCAGAGTAATGAAACAAAAAATAGTGTTAGAGGTCAGGTAGGAAAAAACAGATATTGTTGTTTTTGAAAGAAATTTTCAAAATAGTTCCCACAACATGTAGTCATATAGCATTGTACACCAGATAGATCATGTGAGTTCATGGAGGTGGAAGGCATCAAAGAACCCTGAAAACATTATTATGAAGACATACTAAAGATACCAAGGGATAGCATGTGTCTTAGCAGTAGGATGACAAGGGGATTAAGCTTTCCTCCATGCAAATATACCTCTATCATTTCCAAATAATAATATGAATTCCCATGCCTAAAAAAAAAAAAAAAGAAAAAAAACTCTCATAATTAATTTCAGAAAACCAGAAAGTATATACTGACTTAAGGTTACAGCAAGACTTTATTTCCAATGCTAGACAACAAGCATATTTTCCCAATGACTTTTTCCCTTGCCCCAAACCAGCTATTCAAGATAATTAGTGCACAGAGTAATTGAAGACTATAGATGTTTATAGCTAGGGAAATAAACAAGCAATTAGTGATAGCTCAGGTTTGAATGGAAGTTAAGTGAACTTACAGGGGAACTATACTGAAAGTATGCAGTCTATGTTTGCCTTAAAATATGCGAGTGTATTTAGGGAGACCTGGAGGTAAAGCCAAACATACATACACAAAAAATCAAGCCAAACAAGTCAAGGCTGAAAGGATCAGCAAGGAATTTATCAATACCATTCTGGAAGAAAGCTTTTATGCTCGAGTTGGATTTGAGATTGCTTGAAAGAGGCAGTACCTTTCAGGAAACAAACTTAGGACTGACACAAAACAGTATAAATAAAATCAGGGGTGAAAGCTGTCACAGAAATTTAGTCTTGGTTTTGCTGATATTTCAGATGCACAAAGACATCAACCACTAATGAAAGCTAACTTATTAAGCCCCTTCCTCCCTAAAAGAAGCGTGATGTACTTTCATAGAGACAGTTACTGTTCCAAAATGAGAGCCAGGAGTTAATTTTGTTCTATTCCTTCTTTATGTCAATTAGAAAAGAGCTGGTCTAACAGCTACAGTCTGTCTGGAGGCACAGGAACTACCTTTTCAAAACCAAGAAAATTAGTATCTTTTTATTGCCCTGCAGGAATGAGTAGGTTAGATCTGGGTGGCAATCACAAGTTTCCCAGAGATCT
>VWZG01002633.1:0-20531 GCA_013396735.1 Grallaria varia | reverse complement strand
GGTGCAGGATGGCCCACCCAGGGGTGCAGGATGGAGCACCCGGAGGGTGCAGGATGGAGAACTGAGGGGTACAGCGTGGACCAGCCAGGGGTGCAGGATGGAGCACACAGAGGTGCAGGATGGAGCACCCGGGGGTGCAGGATGGACCACCCAGGGGGTGCAGGATGGACCACCCAGGGGGTGCAGGATGGACCACCCGGGGGTGCAGGATGGAGCACCCAGAGGTGCAGGATGGAGCACTGAGAGGTTCAGGATGGACCACCCTGGGGTGCAGGATGGACCACCCGGGGGTGCAGGATGGAGCACCCAGAGGTGCAGGATGGAGCACCCGGGGGTGCACCTTGCAGTGGCTTCAGAGGGACCGACTTGGCCCTTTCGCTGGGGAAGTGACAATAAAAATGGGTAAAAAAATCAAAGTTTTGGGGGTTGTTTGGAATGGTCCCGTTCCCACTGGGATTTAGTGGAGGGGAGAGTCTGGAATGAGGTCAAATCCTCTCCGATCCCTCTGGGAATTCTCATTCTCTGATGCCCAAAAAGCCCCTCCTGATGTGCCTGCGGAGTTCTTGTGTCCAGTAGATCTGGGGGGCAGAGGGATTCGGGAGCAGAACCTCCAGCTTTCCCAGTCCTCTTGTGGGGTTCTGGTGTCCAGAAGATCTGGGAATTCTAGTGATTCGGGAGCAGCCCCTCCAGCTTTGATGTGCCTGCGGAGTTCTTGTGTCCAGTAGATCCGGAGGGCAGAGGGATTTGGGAGCAGAACCTCCAGATTTCCCAGTCCTCTTGTGGAGTTCTGGTGTCCTGTCCATCCGGAGGGCAGAGGGATTCAGGAGCAGAACCTCCAGCTTTCCCAGTCCTCAAGAGTTCTGGTGTCCTGCCCATCTGGAGGGCAGAGGGATTCGGGAGCAGCCCCTCCAGCTTTCCCAGTCCTGCCGTGGAGAGCCCAGCAATTTATTTCTGTGTTTCTTTCTTACGGGTTTTGGCTCCTTCCGTGGGCTCTCCAGAAATGATCCCCCTCCTTCTCACCCTCACCCATCTCCTCCTTTCCTCTGGCTCAGCTGGAGGAGGAAGTGGAGCATCCAAAAGGGAATATTTTGCTTTAGCAGCCTCCAGGTGCTGCTTGGGAAGGAAGGAGGGGGGAGATCCTGGTGGTTGGATTATTTTTCAGCCTCTTTTCCTTGCAGGGGGCTCTCCGTGGCCAGGCAGCGTTTCCCACGCAGAGTTTAATTAAGAAACACTCATTACCCTGGTGCTTTCCCTTATTCCAGGAGCTTTTCCATCCTTCCTGCATCTCATCGAGACATGAAACCATGGAGTGGGTTGGGCTGGATGATTATCTGGCTCCAATCCCACAGGCAGGGACACCTCCCACTGGCCCAGGTTGCTCCAGCCTGCCCTTGGACACTCCCAGGGATCCAGGGGCAGCCACAGCTTCTCTGGGAATTCCATCCCAGCCCTTCCCCACCCTCACAGCCAGGAATCCCTTCCCAGTATCCCATCCATCCCTGCCCTCTGGCAGTGGGAAGCCATTCCTTGTTGTCCTGTCCCTCTGTCCCTTGTCCCAAGTCCCTCTCCAGCTCTCCTGGAGCCCCTCTAGGCCCTGGAAGGGGCTCTCAGGTCTTCTCTGGGAATTCCATCCCAGCCCCTCCATCCCCTCCCAGAGAAGAATCCCTTCCCAATATCCCAACTCAACCCACTCCCTGCCACTTGAAATCCATTCAAGGGCCAGTTGAACCCCAAGTCTTTCAGCTGCCCCTGGGCTGGAGCTGAGGAGGGTCTGAGACCCCCAGAGCTGCTGGTGGGACGGAGCTGGAGCTGCCAGGGCTGGGCATGGTTTGGGATGGAGGGACCTTGAGGATCATCCAGTGCCACCCTCTGGCATGGGCAGGGACACCTCCCACTGTCCCAGGTTGCTCCAACCTGGCCTTGGGCACTCCCAGGGATCCAGGGGCAGCCACAGCTCCTCTGGGAATTCCATCCCAGCCCCTCCCCACCCTCCCAGGGAGGAATTCCTTCCTGATATCCAATGAATCTGCCCTTCTCCACCTTAAATCTCCTTCTTCCCTGCATGTTCTCTGGCAAACAGCTGATCCCTGTCTCATCCAGAATCCCGTTGGAGTCGCGCTCGGCACGAGGAGCTCAGGAGAGGCTCAAATCTCCTTCCCTGGACTGGCTCTGGAATAAATATCAGTGTGGTTTGTTCCACCCTCCTCCCCCCCATCCGTTGTTCCTCCCATCCATCCCTGATCCCTGTTCTGCTGTACAGGACTGGGAATTGGAGGTGCTGCTCGTGCTCTGGGATTGAAGCAGGAGATGGTTTTCACCCCCTGGCAGCCAGACCTGCTGCTGGAACCAATTCCTTGGGATCATCTCGGCATTCCAGGTGGTGTGGGATGAAATTTGACATCAAAACCTTCCCCGGGGGGAGGTGGCAGGAAAACCAACACCCAGAGGACACGTGGGAAGGGATCACTCCAGGCAACCTGGGCAGTGGTCATGGAAAATGACCCTGGAGGGGGTGGGGGTTGTTCCCAAAATTGGATGGAGACCCGTCTTGGAGCCTGAGGCAGAGCCCAACTTTCCTCAGCTGGAATTTGGGAGGGATTAGGGATGAACGAAACCTCCCTGGAGAGGAGGGAAGGGGCAGCTCAGGGCTCTGCTGCCCCTGGGAACGGGGATCATCCATCCATTGCCAAGGTGTTTGTGGGAATTAAGGCCCATGATTGATTAGGAATGTTGGGATTGATGTGCTGTTCCAACGGAGCTGGCCGTGCCCGCTGGTAATTTCATTAGGATCGAGCAGCTTTTTGCTGATCCAGCACCTCCAGCGAGACAAAGGGAGTTTCTCTCCATGGAATTTGGCCTTGGCTTTGTGCTTTGGGAGGGGTGGGATCCGCAGGGACCTTCCCCATCCCAACTCCACGTCCCCTCCAAGGGGTGGGAGAGGAGAAGCCGGGACAGGGCAGCACCACTTCCATGATGGTACCACTTCCCTCATCCCTCATCCTGGTTTATTTCCTTTCCATGGATTTGTGATTCCCAACTTGCTGCAAACTCAGGCAAGCTCCGGGAGTGATGGAATGTTGCCGGAGGGGACGGAGGGGACGGATTTTGGCTCCTCGTTCTGCTGCTGGAGGTTCTTTAAGGCACAAAATGCTGATTCTTGGCCCTGTAAAAGCTGGATCGAAGGGAACAGCAGGGCTGGTGCCAGGAGGTCCATTCCCAAATGTGCCGCAATCCCTGGGAATGGCCGGAAAATGCCACTCACAGCTCTGGCCACGCGGCCACAGAGGGTTTGGACGCTCCACCTGGAGGGTTTGGGGAGTTTTTTGGGGTTTTTAGGCTCGTGCTGGAGACCTGGAGGGGCTTTCCTTGCAATTCCTCTTTAAATTCTGGTTATGTGGATATTATTGTAGCATAATTATATGGACATAATAATATATAGAATATTTCAACAGACTAAATAAATATCGTAAATAATACATTATATGCAGATACATTATTCTGGTATACATAATATGATAATTGATCATTAATATAATGTTCTATTATGTATAATACATATTGTTCTATTATATATCATACACTATTATAATAAATTATCATATACTATACTGCATCTTCATATAGTGTATTTTGATTATATTTATTTAGTGTATGATAAATTATATAATTATGAGTTATGTAACATATGATATATTTTTATATATTATATGTCATTATATGTTATTATGTGGTGATTATGTTATAACGATGTGGATTTGTGAAGGTGAGGCTGCAAACTGGGGGGTGTCCAGGGGACACTGAGCACGTCCCATGTGACATCCCAGACCTGTCTCCCTCTTCCAAGGAATTTCAGCCTTTCTTCCCAATTAACCCTCGCTTTTAATGAGGTTTTATAAAGAGCATGAGTTAAGTCTTTTTTTGGGTTTGTTCTCTTGGCAAAGCTGAGTTTTGCTTTCTCAGCCTCCGGAGCACTGGGAAGCCACAGCCATCATTATCCCAGCCAGCATCCCGTGGGATTCTGCCGCCGTTCCTCGATAATCCAGTTTCCTGGGGAAAACAGCCCAAACCGCTGAGATTTATTTGTTTTCTTGGGTTTTAACTAAGGGTGAAGAGCAAAAAATTGCATTTCTCTCTCTCCTTTGCAGCAGCAGCAGCAGCGCTGGGGGAACCCGGAGCCCTTGTTGGTGTAACCACAGAGCCTTGGGCTGCCCCCAGAAAGAGTTTAGATGAATTTAATAGGAATGTCATGGTGATTTGCATATCAACACCTGCTATCTCCTTAATTATGGGCTTCCTCGCCTAATTACACCCGGAGCTCATTGAGGTGGGGATGGAAGGGCCGCTGCTCCTCCAGTGGCACCACCGTGGTGGCTCTGGGGGCCTCATCAGTGGGTGGCTAATTAAATCTCCCGATGAGTTGGGGTTTGGGCCGTGGGGTTTTGGGGCCGCGCTGGTTTGCTTTGGCTGAGCTTTGCAGGTGCAGTTTGGGCTCCCTGGCTTGGCCAACTCCAAGAAACCAACGCTGCGAGTTAATGCGGTGGGAACGAATTATCTCCCCCCCCTCCCCATCCTTCCCTTCCCCCCCCTTTTTTGGGTTTTTAGCTGGTTGCCATGGTAACTGTCCGCCTTCCTTTCCCTGCTGAGGTTCCAAAATTGCTATTCCTGCAATCCTTGGGAATGCAGAACAAAAGGGCCGTTTCCTGCCCTGACTGGGAAGGTCTGGATGCTCCGCTGGGCTGGAAGAAGAGCTGGTGGAGGAGTCAGGTGGGACCTTGGCAGAGCTTTGATTCCAGCCTTGGCAAAGCTTGTTGGGACCCCTCAGAGAGGGACCAAAGGTGGGCTGGAGGAACATCCAACCTCCTGGATCAAGTCCATTGCTCCACCAGGATATTGATTCCCAGCCTGACTTGGTTGCCACGGTGACTCTGTGGCATGGATGGTCCTCCACTGATTGTCCAGCTGGGAAACTTCTTGTTCCACCATCCCACCACGCACCTGGAGCTGCCCAGGGATAAGCTTGGCTCCCCGGGATAGCTTTGGCTCTCAGGGATAGCCTTGGCTTCCAGGGATAACCTTGGCTTCCAGGGATAGCCTTGGCCCCTAGGGATAGCCTTGGCCCCTAGGGATAGCTTTGGCTTCCAGGGATAGCCTTGGCCCCTAGGGATAGCTTTGGCTTCCAGGGATAACCTTGGCTTCCAGGGATAGCCTTGGCCCCTAGGGATAGCTTTGGCTTCCAGGGATAGCTTTGGCTTCCAGGGATAGCCTTGGCTTCCAGGGATAACCTTGGCTTCCAGGGATAGCCTTGGCCCCCAGGGATAACCTTGGCTTCCAGGGATAACCTTGGCTTCCAGGGATAGCTTTGGCTCCCAGTGCATCCATTTGACCAGTTTTCCCACATGGAATTTGGCCACCTGGCTCCTTCCATCCTCCATCCTCCCACTTTTCCTTCCTTGCTTTCTAGCAGGGAAAAAACATCTTTCCCTGTCGGGATTGAGATCCTTGGAGGAGATTTGCAGCTCCCTGGGGAGCTGGATGATGGAATGATGTGATTTCCAAGTGTTTCGAGGTCTCCTGGAGACCCATCTGGACATGGAGCTGGGCTAACCCTTCCCTTCCTCCTTGCAGTTCTTCTGGGTCCTCCTGGTGATCTTCCTCACGGAGCTGCTGCTGCTCTTCATCGAGATCATCTTCGAAAACAAGGTGGGTGCAGCCAGGAGACCTTTGGGGGGACCAGCAGGGAGGAACCCCCCAGGAGCTGAGATTCCCTGGAAAGGGAAGGTTTTCACCGCTCTGCTGGGGCTCCGGATCTGTGATGGAGCTCCAGCACCACCCAGAGCCCCTGGCCAGCCACAGCCTCCCAAGGGTTTCTTTCTCGAGGACTCATTAAACTCCTGTTCTTAATTAGGTGAGGTGGGAAGGGATGCTCTGCAGGACTGGGAATGCTCCCAGTGGATGTCCCTTCGGGCCACAGTCCCACCTCCTCCTGCCCAAATCCCGCTTTAATGTCCCCCCTGCCATGGAGCGAAGGATTCAGGAGCCACTCTCAGCCTGTGCCGGCTCGGGGAGGGCACAGGGAGTGGGAAAACCTCTGGAATTCCTCACTGCAGGCTCTGGAAATCCAGCGCTTGACGCACGAACAGCTCGTGCTTTTCAACCCGGCAGAGTCCTGGAATGGGTTGGGTTGGAAGGGACCTCAAAGTCCACTCAGTGCCACCCCCATGCCATGGGCAGGGACACCTCCCACTGGCCCAGGTTGCTCCAACCTGGCCTTGGACACTCCCAGGGATCCTGGGGCAGCCACAGCTTCTCTGGGAATTCCATCCCAGCCCCTCCACCCCCTCCAAGGGGAGAATCCCTTCCCAGTATCCCATCCATCCCTGCCCTCTGGCAGTGGGAAGCCATTCCCTGTGTCCTGTCCCTCTGTCCCTTGTCCCCAGTCCCTTTTCAGCTCTCCTGGAGCNGAGGGACCTTGAGAATCGTCCAGTGCCACCCCATGGCATGGGCAGGGACACCTCCCACTGTCCCAGGTTGCTCCAGCCTGGCCTTGGACACTCCCAGGGATGCAGGGGCAGCCACAGCTGCTCTGGGAATTCCATCCCAGTCCCTCCCCACCCTTACAGCCAGGAATCCCTTCCCAGTATCCCATCCATCCCTGCCCTCTGGCAGTGGGAAGCCATTCCCAGTGTCCTGTCCCTCCATCCCTTGTCCCAAGTCCTCTCCAGCTCTCCTGGAGCCCCTTCAGGCTCTGGAAGGGGCTCTCAGCTCTCCCTGGATCCTTCCCTTCTCCAGGTGACCCCCCAGCTCTCCCAGCCTGGCTCCAGAGGGACTCCAGCCCTGGAGTTCCAGCAGCTCCAGGTGCTCCTGTTGGATCCCAGGGCTGGAGCAGCTCCACAGGGGGGTCTCACCTTGCGGGGGCCACAGGGGCAGAACCCCCAGACCCGCTGCCACAACTGTGGGATCAGCCCAGGCATTGGGATTTGGGATTTCTGACCCTGTTGAGCCCCAAGGTTTGAAGGGAGACGCAGCCAACCCCACCCAGCAGCTCCCCAGCCCGCCCCGATCCCGAACCCTCGGCGCCGCTCCAAGGAAAATCAACCTGCTGGAAAAATCAACATTTGCTGCCAGTGGGACACCTTTTTTTTTATTATTTTGGAGTGAAATTCAGCATTAAAATCCCCCCAAATCGGAGCCTCAGTGGGGGTGCTCAGCACCCTCCTGCGCTCCAGGAATTCCCGGGGAAAACCCGGGAGCAGCAGGAGAAGGGCTTGACAAACTCCTGGATTGAGGAGTAACCATCAAGGCCTGAATTGTCCCTTAATTTAAATTTAACGGGCGATATCCAAACCCAATTAGAAATCAAATGAGGAGAGAGGGAGAAAAGTAGGATCTGACAAGCGGTGAATCCGCCGGCCCTGGAATTGGTTGGAGGCAGGAACGTGCTCCGGGAACAAAGGCTGGGGATTAAACGGGGGCAAAACACAGTTAATTGGATTTGGGGGTAAATAAGCAGCGGAGAGGAATTAATTTGGTGGCCTCGAAGCTGCTGAATATTGAAATGAGCCTCGCGGGGATGCAAATGTGGGGTCGGGGATTAATGGCACGGGAGGAACCAGGACTGGATTAATGCCGGGATGTTTCTGTCCCACCCTAAAATCAGGATTTAATTAGGGAGGTTCCCCTGGACTGTTATCTTCCAGGGGCAAGAGGATCCCGGGATGAGCCTTAATGGGAAAAATGGGAGTCAAAATTGGGCATTTCCCAACCAGAACTAAATTAACGCCAAGATGTTTCTGTCCCACCCTAAAATCAGGATTTAATTAGGGAGATTCCTCTGGGTTGGTGTCTTCCCCCAGGAGGATCCCGGGATGAGCCTTGATGGGGAAAAATGGGAATAAAAGGGTCAAAACTGGGCATTTCCCATGGAGTTTTCCCAACCAGAACTAAATTAACGCCAAGCTGTTTCTGTCCCACCCTAAAATCAGGATTTAATTAGGGAGGCTCCAGAGGGTCAGGAGGATCCCGGGATGAGCCTTGATGGGGAAAAATGGGAATAAAAGGGTCAAAACTGGGCATTTCCCATGGAGTTTTCCCAACCAGAACTAAATTAACCCCGGGATGTTTCTGTCCCACCCAAAAATCAGGATTTAATTAGGGAGGCTCCAGAGGGTCAGGAGGATCCCGGGATGAGCCTTGATGGGGAAAAATGGGAATAAAAGGGTCAAAACTGGGCATTTCTTAGTGAATTTATCCAACTATAACTAAATTAACCCCAAGACGTTTTTGTCCCACCCTAAAATCAGGATTTAATTAAGGAAGTTCCTCTGGACTGGGGTCTTCCCCCAGGAGGATCCCGGGATGAGCCTTGGTGGGGAAAAACAGGCAGAAAACCGGGAAATTCCCATTGTGTTGTTAATGGGGAGCAAAGCAGGGATTAAAGTATTAATAAAGTGAATTAAGATTTTAATAATCTGAATTAAAATCTTACTGAGCTCCCCCCCCAGCAGTTCCTGGGAACTGCCCCTCCTGGGTCTCATCCCAAGGATGAAGCAACTTCCAAGCGGCGCTTCCAGGGGAATCACCTGAATTGGAAGGGAAAAAAATCAGTAATAAAGGGGAAAAAAAGCAATAATGAGGGAAAAAATCATTAATAAAAAGATTAATAATAAGGAAAAAATCATTAATAAGGAAAAAATCAAGAATTAAAAAATCAATAATAAAAAGGTCAATAATGGGGCAAAAATAAATAGAAAGGAAAAAATCAGTAGTAAAAAAATAAAGAAGAAGAAAAAAACCAATAATATGAAATCAATAAAAAGGAAAAAACCAGTAGTAAAAAAATCAGTAAGAAATCAATAAAAAGGAAAAAGGAGTAGTAAAAAATCAATAATAAAAAAATCAATAATAAAAAATAAATAATAAGAAAAAATCAAGAATAAAAAATTAATAAAAAGTGGAAAATTAGTAGTTAAAACATCAATAATAATCAATAACAAAAAATGAATAATGAGAAAAAAATCAAGAATAAAAAAGGAATAAAAAGGGGAAAATAAGTAGTGAAATCATCAATAATAATCACTTTAATAGTAAGACAAAATCAAGAATAAAAAATGAATAAAAAGGGGAANNNNAGGAAGACAAAATCAAGAATAAAAAATGAATAAAAAGGGGGAAATTGGTAGTTAAAAAATCAGTAATAAGATAAAATAATAAAAATCAATTAAAAAGATAAAATCAGTAAAATGGAAAAATTGAATAATTAAAAAACACGAATAAGGAAAAAATCAATTATAAAAAGATCAATAATAAGGAAAAAATCAATAAAAAGGAAAAAAACAGTAAAAAGGGACAAATAAGTAAAAAAAATCAATAAAAAGGAAATAACAATAGCGAAAAATCAATAATAAGGAGAAAATCAAGCAAAAGGAAAAAAATCCATTAAAAATGGCGGAATAATCAAAAAGCCATGGAAAAAATAGTGGGAATTAATAAGAAAAGCGGGGGGAAAGGGGGGGGTGTGCCAGGACGGGCAGGAACGGGCAGGAACGGGACATTCCGTGGGAACGGTGACCCCGGAGAGCTCCAACGGGGTGGGTTTTACCCTCCAGAGCCGCCTTTTCCCCCGGATTAGATTCCCCCTCCGGTGCCGCCGTGCCGCCCGCGGCGCTTCCCGGTACTTCCCACCCACCAGCCGTGATTTTGGGATCTTCTGCCCCGCAGATGAACGAGGTTTTCCACTCCAACATCCAGGAGGGAATCCGGCACTACTACGACGACCTGGACTTCAAGAACATCTTGGATTTCGTGCAGCAAAAGGTTTGCTTTGGAAGAGGGAGGGATTTTTCCAAGGAATTTTCCACTCCGCTGGAGCCCAAACTTGAGTGTTCCCGGTGTTTTTAGGGTTTGTTCCCACTCCTCGGGCTCTTTGCGGGGTCTGGCTGGAATATCTTGACCTGGTTTGATTTGTATTCCCATAATTTGTTGGGAAATCGGAGTCTAAAGCCTGGAAGGTTTTTTTGGATCTTCCTTGACGTGCCCAGAAGGTGGAGGGATCAAAGGACGTGTCCTAAAAAGCCCCTTAGATAGGCACCTTGGGTGGGCACCTTGGGCTCAGGTGCCACCAGGAGCTGGCCAAGCCCTTGTTCCAGTGGGAAAAGTGTAGATCCCGGGGCAATTGGAGGGTGAGGCAACCTCCAGCCTCTCCAGGGAATCGTTAGGTTGGAAAAGCCCTCTGAGATCTCTCCAAGTCCCAGAATCACGGAATGTTTGGAGCTGGGAGGGACCCGCAAGGCTCGTCGAGTCCAACACTTCAGTCCTGTCCAAGGCCACCCTAAACCACGTTCCCAGGTGCCACGTCCTAAGAATTTGAGGGATGTGGTTTTGCTCATTGGTTGAGGATATTTGGTTCATCCGTTATTTCAGAGACATCACTTGGCTCAAAGCCTTTGATAAATGGGGGAAAAAAAGTGGGAAAATCCCAAAACTTGAGGTGCAGGAGGGGAATTGCAGGGGTTTTATGTCTGTTGGGTTGGGTTGAGTTGGGTTGAGGTGAGTTGGGATGGGTGGGGTTGGGATGAGACGGGATGGATTGGGTTGAGTTGGGTTGGGTCGAGTTTGGTTGGCTTGAGTTGAATTGGGATGAATTGGGATGGGTTGGGTTGAGTTGGGATGGGATGGGTTGAACTGAGTTGGGTTGAGTTGGGTTGGGATGGGATGGGTTGGGATGGGATGGGTTNNNNTTGGTTGGGCTAGCTGAGTTGGTTTGGGATGGGATGGGTGGGGTTGAGTTGGGTTGGGATGAGTTTTGTTGGACTGGGTTGAGTTGGGTTGGACTGGATTTGTTTGGGTTGGGTTGGGTTGGGTTGGGAGACCAGGGCTGTACCAGCAAAGCTCTATCAGAGGACCTTTGTGTTGTCGCGTCAGCCCATTCCTTTCCTTTCATTGTGAAACATCATAAATCTGAGTCTTCTCTCTCTCTGAAGAAAAGGAGCCCGTGAAGCTCCTTCCTCTTGGATGTGGCTGGAATTTAAGGCCCTCTCTTGGATTAAATACCTGCTCCTGGCTTTGGAGGTGTCCTTGCTGAGCTGAGCTCATTATCTTGAGGTCTCCAGACCTGCCCAGAGCACAACCAGAATGTTTCAAAGCTTTACCCCAAAAACCACCAGAGGAGGTGGCAGGTCAGATCTCCTGTGGGCCCTTCCTGGGGGCAAGTGGAGCTGCAAAGAAATTGGCCTAAAAAGAACATTTCTGGGATTTTATCCTCCCTTTTCTGCTGAACTCCTGCCTGTGGAGCCCTGGGAGGTGAGGCTGGAGAACACCAGGGCTGGTTTAAGGGTGTGAAGGTTCTGGTTTGAAGCAGGACTGGAGGGAGGATTGAAGCCAAACTCAAACCCTGAAGGGCTGACGTTGGCTCTGCCTGACCTGACCAAAGTTTGTCCCGGCAAAGCTGAGCTTAGACGGGGTTTTACTGAGGGAATGGCTGGATTGACTCCAAGTGATGGGCACAGGCTGCCCTGGGCTGCTGTTTGATCCAAAAAGCAGGGCTGGGAGGGCCCTTCCAGGCTGGCACCGAGCTCCCCCCCTCTCCAGGTGCCACCTGGGCTGCTCAGGTGCCACCAAATCAACTTTCCTTCTCCTAAAACCAGGCGGAGCCAGGTCTGGTGCAGGTCACTCCCTGCAGTCCCCCCTCGCTGGGCATTTTCAATGCTTTGCTGACGTGCCAGAATTGCTGCTTTTCATTATGAGAGTGGATTTTATTTATAATATATGATGATTTCTTTATTATAATGTTGATTTCCCTGTCAGCACCTCCTGGGTCTGTCTGCCTGGGAGCAAGAGGAGCTGCAAATAAATTAAATAAATTGGCCTAAAAATAACATTTCTGGGATTTTACCCCCCCCTTTTTGCTGAACTCCTGCCCTTGGAGCCCTGGGAGGTGAGGCTGGAGAGCACCAAGGCTTAGAAGCAGCAAAAATGAGGGATAAAACTCCCTAATTCCACTTAAACCAGTAAAAAGCACCAGAGTCAATTTTCCTTCTCCTGCCAGTCCATTTTTTCTTTCTGGGGGGAAATGTAAAGATATTTGTTTGCCACAAGAAGGGATGACTTGCTTTATTATAGTCCCGGGGTTTTTGCGGTATTTTTTATGTGGAGAACAGAGAATAAATTATATCACTTTTTTGTTTGCCTTCTCTGTACAAAGAGAAGGAAAAAAAAGCAGCTTTTTCCCTTTGTAGCTGCAGCATTCGGTCTCTAATTTAACTTGATGGGAAGAGAAATCCCGGTTGGACTTTGGAGCCTTATTAGACAAAAAATTGCATTTTGGGGGGATCAAAACCTCCAATATCCCTTTGGGTGTTCCCCCCCACCCCCAGCTTTCCAGACACATTTTGGGAGCTGCTCTCCCTCCCCACCACGGGTGGGATTAAACCCATGGCAGGAATTAGGGGTGGGAAGGCAGAAATGAGGTGGAAATCTGGGCTGGGGCTGCTCCTGGGGGTGTTTGCCCGTTTGGGGTGGGAGGACTCCCCGGATTGGGATTTCCTTCTGCCCTTGGCCAAGTGTTGCCCCCACCAACAGATGCTTGGGGGGTTAAACCTCTGCAAAAACTGCTCTTTGGACAATGTGGGACTTCAAAAATCAAGGAAAACTTGTTNCAGTCCAGCTTTTCTTTCTGAGGGAAAACATAAAGATATTTGTTTGCCACGAGAAGGGATGAGTGGATTTGTAATAAACCCATCTTTAGCCTGCAGAGAACAGAGAATGACTTTCATTAAACTCCTTTTTTTTCTGCCTTCATTGCATGAAGAGAAAGGGAAAAAAGCAGCTTTTCCCCTTTGTAGCTGCAGCTTTTGATCTCTAATTTAAGTTGACAGGAGGAGAAATCCCTGTTAGACTTCGGAGCCTTATTAGCATTGAATGGCACCGACTGAGCTGCCACCGAGAGCCAAGAAATACGTTCCTTGAGGGGCTGGAAGAGCCGTCACCCCTCTGGAATAGCTGGATCAGTCACCTGTAATTAAATCAGGCAGGCATTAATGAGCCGGAGCGTTCCTGGGCTCCGAGCAAGGCTGATGCCGACACCGCCGCCGCCAACCCGGGGCTAAGCTGGGGCTAAGTTGGGCTTAACAGCCACTGCCCTGGCTTTGTGGAGTGTCTTCAGCATCCCACTTGGGGGGCCTGAGAGCAGGAAAACTTTGGGGCTGTCAAAGCCGGTGCTGGAGATGGAGGAAGAGGCTGGAGAGCTGGCCGTGGAATTATGGAATGGGTTGGATTCGATGGGATCTTAAAGATCATCCCATTCCACCCCCTGCCATGGGCAGGGACACCTTCCAGTAGCCCAGGTTGCTCCAGCCTGGCCTTGGACACTCCCAGGGATCCAGGGGGAGCAACAAATTCTCCGGGAATTCCATCCCAGTCCCTCCCCACCCTCCCCAGGAAGAATCCCTTCCCAATATCCCAACTCAACCCACTCCCTGCCACTTGAAATCCATTCAAGGGCCAGTTGAACCCCAAGTCTTTCTGCTGCCCCTGGGCTGGAGCTGAGGAGGGTCTGAGACCCCCAGAGCTGCTGGTGGGACGGAGCTGGAGCTGCCAGGGATGGGCAAGAGCCCTGGAATGGTTTGGGATGGAGGGACCTTGAGGATCATCCAGTGCCACCCCCTGGCATGGGCAGGGACACCTCCCACTGTCCCAGGTTGCTCCAGCCTGGCCTTGGACACTCCCAGGGATCCAGGGGGAGCAACAAATTCTCCGGGAATTCCATCCCAGTCCCTCCCCACCCTCCCCAGGAAGAATCCCTTCCCAATATCCCAACTCAACCCACTCCCTGCCACTTGAAATCCATTCAAGGGCCAGTTGAACCCCAAGTCTTTCTGCTGCCCCTGGGCTGGAGCTGAGGAGGGTCTGAGACCCCCAGAGCTGCTGGTGGGACGGAGCTGGAGCTGCCAGGGATGGGCAAGAGCCCTGGAATGGTTTGGGATGGAGGGACCTTGAGGATCATCCAGTGCCACCCCCTGGCATGGGCAGGGACACCTCCCACTGTCCCAGGTTGCTCCAGCCTGGCCTTGGACACTCCCAGGGATCCAGGGGCAGCCACAGCTTCTTTGGGATTTGCATCCCAGCCCCTCCCCACCCTCACAGCCAGCAATTCCTTCCCAGTATCCCATCTATCCCTGCCCTCTGGCAGTGGGAAGCCATTCCCTGTGTCCTGTCCCTCCATCCCTTGTCCCAAGTCCCTCTCCAGCTCTCCTGGAGCCCCTTCAGGCCCTGGAAGGGGCTCTCAGCTCTCCCTGGATCCTTCCCTTCTCCAGGTGACCCCCCAGCTCTCCCAGCCTGGCTCCAGAGGGGCTCCAGCCCTGGAGCATCTCCGGGGCCTCCTCTGGCCTGGCTCCAACATTGGCACCATTGGATTTTTGCTTAGGAAGTGCCGTGTTTTGGAGTTGAGGAACTTGCAGGCAGGGTGGGTCTGCTGCTTTTCCACAGAATCATGGAATCATGGAATGCTTTGGTTGGAAAGGATCTTAAAGCCCATCCAGTGCCACCTCCCACCATGGGCGGGGACACCTTCTACTATTCCACCAACCTTCCAGGTTGCTCCAAGCCCTGTCCAACGTGGCCTTGGACACTCCCAGGGATCCAGGGGCAGCCACAGCTCCTCTGGGACTTCCATCCCAGGGATGAGGCAGCCACAGCTCCTCTGGGACTTCCATCCCAGCCCCTCCCCACCCTCCCAGGGCAGGAATTCCTTCCCAACATCCCACCTGTCCCTGCCCTCTTTCAGGTTAAATCCACTCCCCCTGTCCTGGCAGTGCCGTGTTGGTTCAGCTGCTCCATCAGCCTCTCCTTTCCCTCTCTCCGCAGTTTTCCTGCTGTGGTGGGGACGAGTATCGGGACTGGGGGGTCAACCAGTACCACTCATGCAACAGCAGCGGCCCCCTGGCCTGTGGGGTGCCCCACACCTGCTGCATCAGGAAGGTAAGGCAGCTGGGGCATGGAAAATCCCTGAATTCCACTCAGAATTCCATAAAAACTCCTCTTCCAGCTGGATATCCCTCCCTCTGCACTAAAACTGCATTTCCTTCTTGGAAAGGGGATTGAGGAACTATCGGTGCAAGATGAGAAAGAAATTGGGAAATGTGTGTTTTTATTGGGTTTTCCTTTGCTGGTTTGATGTGGAATGAAGTCCGGGGTTGTTTGTGCTTGGATCGTGCCAGGGAGTTGTTGGGAATTTCGAGGTCAGGAGCTCTGGGATAGGAAATGGTTTGGAGGGTTTTTTTTAAAATGAAACCAGCAACATCACAACTGGGGTGTTCTCCTGGAGAAGGGAAGGATCCAGGGGGACCTGGGAACCCCTTCCAGGGCCTGAAGGGGCTCCAGGAGAGCTGGAGAGGGACTGTGGGGACAAGGGACGGAGGGACAGGACACAGGGAGTGGCTTCCCACTGGAAAAGAAGAGATTTAGATGGGATGTTGGGAAGGAATTCCTGACTGTGAGGGTGGGGAGGGGCTGGGCTGGAATTCCCAGAGGAGCTGTGGCTGCCCCTGGATCCCTGGGAGTGTCCAAGGCCAGGTTGGAGCAACCTGGGATAGTGGAAGGTGTCCCTGCCCATGGCAGGGGGGGGAATGGGATGGGATTTGAGGTCCCTCCCAACCCAAACCATGCCAAGATTCCATGACTTGGCTCCATCCCA
This sequence comes from Grallaria varia, assembly GCA_013396735.1. NCBI lineage: Eukaryota > Metazoa > Chordata > Aves > Passeriformes > Formicariidae > Grallaria > Grallaria varia. Next base: position 4,843 of record VWZG01002633.1, on the reverse strand, counting down.
GCTCAGATCCGGGTGTGCTGTGGGGTTTAGGAATGTGTTGGAGGGGGGTTTGATCTGCCCCTAGTGAGGAGATTTTTGGGGATTCTGCTCCAAATGGGATTGGGGGGAGGAGTTTGCACAAAGAGCCACCTCTGAGCAGTGGAATGGGAGAAATCCCATTTCCGGAGGGCAACATTCCCAACACTCTGAGCTGGGTGGGGTGGGATGGACTCCAAGGGGAGTGGATTTGCAGAGCCAGGAGTTTCAGGGCTGGAAATCAGGGCACCCCCCTCCAAGCTGAGCTTTTCTGCTTAGACTGAGCCCAGTGCCCTGACCTGACTCCTTTAATCCAATCCCACTCCTCCTTGGCATCAATCCTGGGATAAAATTCCAAGGCATTCCAAGGGATGAAATATCCCTGCAAATATTCCTGGTTGCCCTGGCCAGCAGCCCTGCAAACACCCAGAAAAGGGTGTGCTGAGCTTAATCCTGGTGGCAAAATCCTCCTGGAGCTTCCGAGCGCTGGGAATATCGGGCTTGGCTCTGAGCTGTGGCCGTGTCCCGGGGATTTCATGAGGCACGGGAGGATTTGTTGTCAATCCCGTGTTCTTGGGGGGGCTTTTAGTGGAAAAAAAAGGGTGAAATGTGAAGTGGTTCATTTATCAGTGGGAGCCTGACATGCAAATGAGGTGCAAAAATAATTGCCAGCTCTAATCAGGGTGTTGATTACGAATCCTGGAGCTCCTGGGGCCGGAATTAGGAATTCCTGTGGTGTCCTTGTGTGGTGCAAGTGGATGAGGCCGAGGGTGTTTCGGGGTGTTTTTACATCCCCCAGATTTTGGGGGATGATTTTTCCAAGGAAAGACCTCGGCACAGCAGGGAGAGAAGGGGATTGATACAGAGGGGAAGGAAGAGAGCGGGATTTGTTTTCCCAGTGACCTGATCAAGGGCTTGGAGCAGCTTGGAATAGTGGGAAGTGACCCTGACCATGTCAGGGCTGGCACTGGGTGGGCTTTGTGGTCCGTTCCATTGCATTGCATTGCATTGCATTGCATTGCATTGCATTGCATTGCATTCCATTCCATTCCATTCCATTCATCCTGTCCCATCCCATCCATCCCATCCCATCCCGTCCCATTGCATTCCATTCCACTCCATCCCATCCCATCCTGTCCCGTCCCATCCTGTCCCATCTCATCCCATCGCATTCCATTCCAGTCCATCCCCTTCCATTCCACTCCATCTCATCCCATCCCACTCCATCCCTTCCCATCCCACTCCATCCCATCCCATCCTGTCCCGTCCCATCCTGTCCCATCTCATCCCATCGCATTCCATTCCAGTCCCTCCCCTTCCATTCCCCTCCATCTCATCCCATCCCCCTCCATCCCATCCCATCCCGTCCCATTGCATTCCATTCCATTCCATTCATCCTGTCCCATCCCATCCTGTCCCGTCCCATCCTGTCCCATCTCATCCCATCGCATTCCATTCCAGTCCCTCCCCTTCCATTCCCCTCCATCTCATCCCATCCCCCTCCATCCCATCCCATCCCCTTCCATCCCATCCCATTCTTATTTTTATTTTTATGTGATTCCATCCCTTTTTTTTATTATTTTTATTCTTATTTTATTCTATTTCCTTTCATGTCCTTTATTTTGTTTTATTTTGGTCCCGCACAGTGACATTCCCCTGGGATTCCCCTCTTTCCCTGCAGCTCCTGAACCTTTTCATTTGGCGCCAAAGTTCTCCACCCTGGGCATCCCTAAAAACCTGATGTTCCTCCTCGAAGTGGTGTGAGACTTTGGGAAAACTCCCAGTACCGTTAATCCCTGTGAAATTCCATTTATTCTGAAGGAGAAACATGGCTGGAATGAAAATCCTGGGAATGTGGAGACAGTCGTGGCTTGAATTCCCTGGAAAAGGGTTTTGGGGGCCTCAACATGCCCCAGAAACCAGCAGAAAATGGGGAAAAGAGGGTTCAAAATTATAATTAAACCCCCAATAGTTCCCACCAGAATTCCCAGTCCCAGCATCACCTTTGGGACCAAAAGGGCCCCTGGGATGGGAGGGGGGTGTCCCTGAGAGGTCCCAGCACTGGGCAGCTCTCCTGGGTCCTGGTTTTCATTCCCCTTCCCGGGATTTCCCCGCGGATTCTCCCGTTCTCCGCCCGCAGGTCCCCGGAGAGGTCGTGAACACCCTCTGTGGCTACAGGACGCTCGACAAAGAGGTGAATTTGCGCTTCCCCAGGGATTTGCTGCTCCTTCTCCCCCAAATCCCCTAAAACAATCCCGTTGGAAGAGTCTGGAGGTACCTCCTGTTGCTGCGGTTGGGTATAAATTCCCTTTTCTTACCTTTCCCTGGAATCTGGGGGCGTTGCTCGGGCTCACGGAGCTCGTGTCGTGTTTGGGTATTCCCTTGGACATTCCTGAGCCACGACATCCCTGTGGGGTTTTCAGGTCCCTTTTTAGGATCAGCCCCTGGAATTGCTGGCCCTGGGCTGGGTTTGGAGCTTTTGGGGTGGGAGAGAAGCCGATTTGGGATGACCACAGGGCAGGATCAGAGTTATTTTGGGAGATCGAACCCAAGGAATCAATTCCCAAACCTCCTCTTGCCATTCCTTTGGCTTGCAAGGAGGAGCAAACACAAGGAACAACATCCCCCCAATCCCAAGGGTTCATCCAACCTCAGGATGGTTCTCCCCACCTTTTGGCTGGAGGATTTTGGAGAGAAGCTGATTTGGGGTGACCTCAGGGCAGGATCAGAGTTCTTTGGGAAGATCCAAGCCATCCCCCCAATCCCAAGAGCCCGACCAGCCCCAGGAGGGTTCTCTCCCCTTTTCCAGCGCCTGGAGCTGCTCAGCATCATCCATGTCCAGAATGTATCCCTTGGACATTCCTGAGCCACGACATCCCTGTGGGGTTTTCAGGTCCCTTTTTAGGATCAGCCCCTGGAATTGCTGGCCCTGGGCTGGGTTTGGAGCTTTTGGGGTGGGAGAGAAGCCGATTTGGGATGACCACAGGGCAGGATCAGAGTTATTTTGGGAGATCGAACCCAAGGAATCAATTCCCAAACCTCCTCTTGCCATTCCTTTGGCTTGCAAGGAGAAGCAAAAGTAGGGAACAACATCTCCCCAATCCCAAGGGTTCATCCAACCTCAGGATGGTTCTCCCCACCTTTTGGCTGGAGGATTTTGGAGAGAAGCTGATTTGGGGTGACCTCAGGGCAGGATCAGAGTTCTTTGGGAAGATCCAAGCCATCCCCCCAATCCCAAGAGCCCGACCAGCCCCAGGAGGGTTCTCTCCCCTTTTCCAGCGCCTGGAGCTGCTCAGCATCATCCATGTCCAGAATGTATCCCTTGGACATTCCTGAACCACGACACCCCTGTGGGGTTTTCAGGTCCCTTTTTAGGATCAGCCCCTGGAATTGCTGGTCCTGGGCTGGGTTTGGAGCTTTTGGGGTGGGAGAGAAGCCGATTTGGGATGACCACAGGGCAGGATCAGAGTTATTTTGGGAGATCGAACCCAAGGAATCAATTCCCAAACCTCCTCTTGCCATTCCTTTGGCTTGCAAGGAGAAGCAAAAGTAGGGAACAACATCTCCCCAATCCCAAGGGTTCATCCAACCTCAGGATGGTTCTCCCCACCTTTTGGCTGGAGGATTTTGGAGAGAAGCTGATTTGGGGTGACCTCAGGGCAGGATCAGAGTTCTTTGGGAAGATCCAAGCCATCCCCCCAATCCCAAGAGCCCGACCAGCCCCAGGAGGGTTCTCTCCCCTTTTCCAGCGCCTGGAGCTGCTCAGCATCATCCATGTCCAGAATGTATCCCTTGGACATTCCTGAGCCACGACATCCCTGTGGGGTTTTCAGGTCCCTTTTTAGGATCAGCCCCTGGAATTGCTGGCCCTGGGCTGGGTTTGGAGCTTTTGGGGTGGGAGAGCAGCCAATTTGTGGTGACCACAGGGCAGGATCACAGTTGTTTGGGAAGATCCAAGCCATCCCCCCAATCCCAAGAGCCCGACCAGCCCCAGGAGGGTTCTCTCCCCTTTTCCAGCGCCTGGAGCTGCTCAGCATCATCCACGTCCGGGGCTGTATCCACGCCGTGGGGCTCTGGCTCAAGGACAACTTCGAGGCCACTCTGGGCATCGTTTGCTCCCTGCTGCTCCCACAGGTACGTGCTGGATCCATCACACCCTCCTGGGCTTTTTCACTGAGCTGGAGGAGGAAAATAATTCATTTCTAGTTATTTCCACCTCCTCCGATTCTCTCCCAGATTTGTGACTTGGGTGGGAAAACTGTCACGGAGAGTCCTTGGCGAAACGAACAGTGTGTGACTGTGTTGGCTGACTCAGAACACTCCTGAAATCTAATTATTGATCAAATAACAGCCTTGAGAAGCCGACGATGCCCGTGTGAGAGCAGCGAAGCCTCCTCGCTCTGTTTTCTCTGCGAGCAGAACAGAAACAGCCCCCAAATTGAGGCGTAATGGCAAATGGAGCTACGTTTGCCTCGGGAAAGCCATTAGTGGGGCCCGAGGATCCAGGGAATGAGGCTTTTCATCCCAGATAATCAACAGGCAGAGAAACTCCGGGTTGTGGAGCTGCGCTGGCCAGAGGGGAATCTCTCCCTTAGATCTTCCCGGAATTAGTTTGGGCAAAATTTGCTGCTGGTTTGATGCTTTTTGTGGTTCTTGTCGAGGCTCACAAGGAAATCTTTGCCCTTGTTGTGTTGGATGCAGTGCCGGGGTTGCTCCTGGGGGTGTCTGGTGATGCTTCCACACATGGGGTTTTATCCAAATGGGAATGAAATTCTTTCCACTTTGGCCGTGTTTCTGCTGCAAACAAAAGTAATTTATTTCCCCAACT
>VWZG01002631.1:59895-84408 GCA_013396735.1 Grallaria varia | reverse complement strand
AATAAATGCAAAAATTAATTTTCCTTAATATGTATTTGAATGCCCATTATACATAGTTGCATTGATTTTTTTAAAATTGAAATAACATTTCATATGACATAAAGCAGAATTTTTACTGTCTTTTGCTAGGCTCATTATAATCCTAGTCATAGTGGTATCATCCACACACAGAATTAATGTGGCTAAATCTTCATTTTATCAAGATTTTCAAGTGCATTAATTTGCATGATGCAAGAATAGTAACTGTAATCTCCTTTCCTTGGGCAGATTCATCAATATTTGGGACTTTGTAAGTGAAACCAAAAAAGAACAAGTTAAAGTGAGGAGACAAACAGTTCTACTGTAATTCTATCTTAATAAGAAACTGTCAATTCCTAATAAAGTCTTTTCCAGCCTACTTTCTATGTCTGCAGAGTATACTAGAAGTTAAAAATGTATTTTCAATTATTTGCTCCATGATGTTTCCTTTAATAGAAATTAAATAATAATTTAGTATCCAATGTTCATAGCAAATATTCAGTCACAGATAATGGATAGCTTAATGCTGAAGGATGGAAGGACCTAGAACTAGATGGCTGAATGTGTAACTCATTATGGAAATCATTAAGGTTTTTTGTGATACAGTTGGCTTGATAATAACTCATAGTTCATAGATGTAGTTATAAGTTAGGAAAATCAGATGTAATAACTTCTGAGTAGATTTGAAGCTGTCCATTTCATAGCATATTTGTAATTAAGATTTAATTACATCCAGTTCTACCGAAATTTCATTCAGGACAAGTAGACACCCATAATGGATTTGGTGCAATTCAGCAGTTTTGGTTCAATTTGGTTTGATTTGAAACTTGCAGCATCTTTGCCACAGATTTAATAAAAAATACATCGCTTGGTATATTTACTTGTTATCATTGCTGTTGGGAGAGGAATGCAGTGTTTTAAAAACTTGTCTAAGTGCTTCACTCTCGGACATCTTATGGAACTTTTAATGCAACCAGTAATTGTAATCCATTGCAGAGAATGCTATGGAGGAACTGAGGAAATTTGGTTCTCTGACACTGAAAAGCCTCCTGAGTTTTAGGAGCATGTTGACTGGCATTTATCCAGTATTGTGTGAGTTTTCATTCCTGATGACTTGCATTACATATTACAAAGAAAAACAGAAAACACATAAAGAAAATTAAAAATTGTTCTTTATTATTTTTTCAAGACTTCTGGATGCTTATCTCTAATTAATGGTGCTCCATTAATCACAGTATATATTTTGCTATAAATTTTATCTATTAAAATACTTTCATATCAAATTAGAAGTATTAAATCAACTACAAAATAGAGGACTGTAGGTAAAACATACATAATTATTATCAGGAAAAATTTGTAACAAGTCTGTTTCTTTCTAAATTATTAGACGTATTTAAAATTCCAATTGCATTTCATGCACTCTGAATAAATTTTTATAAATATATAAATGGGATTTTTTTAATCTAAAAATCACCTTTTGATTTTTACACCTTTAAAGGAATTTGTTGACTGAGACAAAGCTCTGTGTTTCTTTGACATGTCTCTGTAGAATATTTTAGAATACTAACACTTCTGTATTAAAAAGAACTCATTCTAATTGTTTGAAATTTGCATGGTTTTCTTTGATGTTTCTATGTTCTTCAGTCTTTCTTACTGCATTATGTTTTCTAGGGGTTATGAAAACTCTAATTAGAAGTTATTTTAAAGTCTGTTAATTTTCTGCTTTTGAGAATAAAACTTAGGTCACTGAAGAATGCTCTTTTTTTCTCAGTCTTGTGATGCCATTTCTATAAATCAATACTTCCTTGTACCTGGTACAATTTCTTGAAAGTGTAGCTTTCCAGGAGATTGACATTAGGTAGTAAAGATGAAACTGCAAACATTTCACCTCATTCTGGTCTATTCAGCTCTTCAACACTGTTCCAGAAGCTTTTGCACGCTTTTACTTTACAAATAAAAATTGTATTTCGATGTTTTAAAACACACTTCCAATAACCTGTAACAAAACCTTTGCATCATATCAGATCTTTTGCACTGAAAGAATTAAAAAAAACCCCAAACCTAGTAAAATAATATTATTTTGTTGACTCAACAGGAGGTCCATGTTTAGGCCAGGCAGGGAGAGTATCTGGTCAATATGCTTGAGAAGGTGCAGTCGCAGAACAGTGCTTGTGTGATCTACTCAGAATAATTTTTCTGCTGGCCACAAGCTGTTCCCTTGAACATAGCATATATTAAGCCACAGAAAAAATATTACTGTTATTTTAATTTAATAGAACCTGAAGATTATTTGAAGAATGGTCTGAAGGCTCACCGATTTTTAAAAAGAAGAGAAACTTACTTAAAAGAGAAATTTTCTTCATTCAACGTATTAGAGCTACATTTTGAGTATATTTTGGTGAAAATTACATCAATGAATATGCTGAGTTTGAAAGGGACACACAAGGATCATTGAATCCACATCCTGGCCCTGCAACCATTCCCAAGTCACATCATGTGGGCAAGAGTATAATCCAAATGCTTCTTGAACTCTGCCAGGTATGGTGCTGTGACTGCTTCCCTGTGGAGCCTGTTCCAGTGCCCAACTACCCTCTCTTTCTCATATTAAACCTAAACCTCCCCTGACACAACTTCAGGCCATTCCCTCAGGTCCCATCGCCTGTCACCACAGAGAAGAGATCAGTGCCTACCCCACCTCTTCCCCTCACAAAGAAGTTGTAGACTGCAATGACATCTCGGCTCAGTCTGTTCTTCTCCAGGCTAAACAGACCAAGTGACCTCAGCCACCCCTCATGTGGCTTCCCTTCAAGGCCCTTCACCATCTTCATTGCCCTCCTTTGGTCACTCTCTAAGAGCTTCATATCTTTCTTATATTGCAGTGCCCAAAACTGCACACACTATTCAAGGTGAGGCCGCCCCACTTCAGAGCAGAGCGGGACAAATCCCTCTCTCAATGGGCTGGTGATGCTTTGCCTGATGCCCCCAGGACACGGTTGGCCCTCCTGGCTTACTCTTATTCAACTTGCCATCAACCAGGAATCCCAGGTCCCTTTCCACAGCACTGCTCTCCAGCATCTCATTAAAAAAAAATTAAATATAAGAAGTGTTAACTTTAACCACAAGTGATTTCAACTTTTTAAAGGAATTAAATCCTTTCTATGACAACTCAAGTCCCACCTGGTAGTCCTATCCATCTTTTGTAAATGCATAAAAAGTAGTCCACAGACTATTCAATGTACACAACAATTAATTGTCAAACAAAGCAGTCCTTCAACTACTTGAGGTCTACCAATAATTCCCTTAATTTAAACACAATGAGTAAAAAGTTTCATTCAAAAGTGCATTGCGAAGATGTTTTTGAAAACCATTACGTCCCCCTGGCGGGAAAATGAAGAAAAATGGTATCTCAGGAGAAAACAAGGAGTTATGGATCTTACATTAGATGTTAACACTAATGAAACCTTGCCTCATTCCTAAGACAACCATCTAGGTAAGGGTAAATTTGGGTTGTGATCTTTCTCCAGTAACTGTTTCTAACTATGCAGTTTTATTAGTTAGAAGTTACAGGAAGTTTCAGAGGAAGGATCACAAAGACAGGAGTAGTCCAAAAATCCAGAAGAGCTATTCAGCCCAGACTAAAATGGACATCAAAGGCAAGATTCAGTTGCCTGACAATTGGTACTTGCTATCATATTAGTCTCTGTGAAGCTGCTAACACCTAATCTGGATATATTTGGTTCTTAGAGCTCTAAGTCCAGGGTCATACATATCAGGTTTCCGCATATGTCCTGATTCCACTATGGCATGTGAAATTACACCCAGTACTGTTAGTGTATAACCACATTGAGTCCTAGAACTTATCTGAATGTAAGGGAGATGCAGTAATTTACCTCACATATATGCACCTCCTCACGGTTCTTAATCTAACAATACAATCCAATATTTTTTGCTGAGTTGTGACACCAAGATTTAGTTCTTAAACATAGACATCTTATGTAATTTTAGGCTCCATGGAGTATCCTGATTTCATTCCAGTTAACATTTCAGAAAGAAACTGACCTCATCTATGACCTACAATATAGTCCATAGCCTGAGATGGGTTCACAAAGGGAAGGTCCTTTTTAACTAATTTGATATCCTTCTATGATAAGGTATAAAGCCTCAGGTCAAGCCACATGCCACCTAGGTAGTTTATTTGTATTCAAGACTCTCAAGAGTTCCCATATGAAACTTCTGCAGAGCTATTTGTTCTTCAATATCTTGAATTCATGTAAAGGGAAAAAGACGCAGACTTCTTTCCAAGGGACTTCTTTTAATTTAGTGAGAAGGTAAGCATTTTGGCAAAAGGTTTAAATTACTAACGTACAACCAAGGAGAGGATTCCACAAAAGTACCCAGCACACAACAACCACAACTGAAGTAAAATATAACCCATTGGTTTTGAGTTAGCCACCAAAGAAATAAAAGAGTAAAGGAAAAGAGATGAAGAGGAGAGTAAAGAAAGAGAGAATAAGAGAGAAAAATAGCTACTGCCAAGAGTCACAAGATGGCAGGTGCCAGGAAAGAAAGCCCAAAGAAAATAGAGCTCCTCTGCTCCTATATTTATATGCTCCAGCCACTGTGGCCACCCCTCCCAGGCAGGACACTGATCACTCAGTGCCCTCCAGGCCAGAGGGAGGAGTGAGTCAGACAGTCAGAGGCTCCAGAGGTCATGGTGTGGTCAGGCAACCAGGCAGATCTTTCTCATTGATAGACTTTTGCCAAATGGCTCCCACGACATGAGCCTTCCAAGCTGACATGTTGGCTGCAGACCATGGACAATGGAGGCCTGGCCCCCTTCCCCCAACACACATAGAATTTGGTTGATTCGACACAATAAATAAATAACTCAATGAGATATGAATCCAGTCTCTCACGTAAGGTCACACAGCCAGTGGATGAAGTGAAGGCAGTAGAGTCATCAGATGTCCTGGGACCCACAAGGGCCATCGCAGTGCAACTCCTGGGCCTGCGCAGGAGCATCTCCAAGAATCACACCATGCACCTGAGAGCACCGCGCAAGCACTCTGTGAGCTCTGGCAGGCTTGGTGCTGTGACCACTTCCTTAAGGAGCCTCATCAGTGTCCAACTACCTTCTGGGCAAAGAATCTTTGCCTAAAATCTAAAATAAGCCTCTGTTGACACAGTCTCAGGGCTTAACTTTCTGCAAGAGACACTGTAGGAAGCAATATCCATGCTAGATTTATTCATACTGTATTCATCAGCCTGTTTCTCCCTCTGCTCACAACATTTTATATCTACTTTTTAAAATTGCATACAATATGTATGCAATAGAAATAGCTATTTGGTAACATGCAAGAGAAATAGCTATTTGGTAACATCTAATAGCACAATTAGGTTAGTTTTCTTTGGGCAAAATTAAATGTCATTGTACTTCAAGTTAGAGTATAACTTCTCCGTGTGTTCCTTGACAACAATAAGTGAGCTGTTAACAGTTTTTGCTGCAAAGACTCCGTAAGATATTATAGAGTTTCTGTGCAGTTTATTCTAAATACTGTAATTAAATTGCATTATCATAAGCTTGTAATAAAACTCTAAATATGTCAGAGGCATTTAAAAGTGCTGTAATGTATCTGGACAAAGAGCGGAAATAATCAACATAGGGAAGAAGTATAGAGTTGACTGGAATAACTCAGTCAGAATACATTTAACAGAAAAAGATAAATTCTAAAACAAACAAAAAATTGCAATCACAATTTCACTTTTACTGCTTTACAGGGTATTTTCATCAGAAGTCTTCTGTTTTACAGGCTGAAGAGGTAGAACTTTCTTACATCTTCATTCTGTTTTTTTTAGTTCCTGTTTCAGTACTGTCATAGTCCAGTCTAAAATGTACACTGCTATCTGTAACAGCTGGCTCTAAGCAGCTCATGGTATCCCACACAGAACTCCAGCCTGCAGATCATGAATCTGTCATTGATATAAAATAGCTGGATTGTTACTTTTCAGGCCATAATGAAAATATTTTTTGTACTTATTATCCCTCAAGTCTCTCTACCATTTGACTAATAGAAATTACGATTTGGATGGACGAAGAACAAATTCTGTAATTAAAAAAGACCTGTACTTTTTAACTGTAGTGTATAAAAATCCATGGCAACTCAAGAAAGTATTTCAAGGGCATCCTAAGGGCATGCATGATGGAGTATAATTTACTAATCAACTCTTGAGCTCTTAGATGCAAACAGGAAACAACAGAATGCCAGATGATAAAAAATCCTAGGACACTTCAAGCAGAAATAGAATGCTTTTACTGAAAAATATGCATGATGATACATCAGCAACAGTAGGACCAGACAAGGTTACATCCTGCATGGAATTACATAGTGATTGATAAAAAATTGCCAAATACACTCAGGCTTTTACAGTATTTCTCACACTTCCTTTGCATCATCACTTTGCAGCACTAAGACAATCATTTTCTGTCATGAGGGACTCATAACGGTGACAAGAATTTCTGTCGTATATTTAAAAAATGTCTGCTACTTCTATAAAGAAGGAAATAAAGATTTCCTTTTATAAGACACTGAATCCTAACACGTTAATCTAATGTATAACATCAACTATGAATAAATTAAAGTAATCTTAATGTCTTTTCCTGCTTTCTTTCTAGTTATGGTGTTTCTCACCAGTTCTTTTATTTTTCTCTTGGTGGTAGTGCACTATTAATTTGTAGCTAAAGTAACATGTAAATATCATGCCTCAGTATCAACAGTGAATTTATGTTCATTTTAGTTTGCAGCTATCTGTCTGTCATGTTTCATTCTTTCAAGACCTATTTATAGAAAGTGTTCAGCTGATGGTGTGTGGGTTTTAGTCTCATTTTTCCAATAGCAATGCAGCCAAAGCTTTTTTTCATACTCAACTTCATACCATAACTTCAAGCAATGACATTATTAATGTCGGAAAAAGTCAAAGTAGGAAGAATCCCAATTATCTTAAATTAAGCAAGAGAAGGGAGAATACACAGACTCATTTTCACAGAGTACAAAAACGTTGCTTCTAGCCACGACTCAGTTAAATGAAAAACCTCACACCTTGCCATTATTTTTTATTGCTAGTGAAAAGCAATGTTTATCTAATATACCTCTTATCTTTATGACTACTCCATATGTAATTTGCATAGGCAATTTCAAAATGAAAAATGGTGCATCTGATGGTAATTACACCTGGCTAACATTCAGAATATAGTTAAGTAAATTTAATTTGCTTTGTAATAACTTGCAAGACATTTTATGCTACACATTTGCATGTAAACACCTTAAAATGTTAACACAGTTATGCCAGTGGAGATAAAAATAATTCCTGAAGGTCAAGGGAAAAGTATAACTGCTTTGAATGAAATGAATTTATTTCAAGTAGTCATAATCATTATGCTTCTTATTGTAAGTGACTGGAATGGCTGACTGATGTATCTGATACTTTTTGAACTCTTTCTGGAAGGAGAGTAGCAAAAAACCCACCATGGAAATTTCATGATTCACTGCACACTGACATAACCATCTGTTGAAACAAAATGACTGAGCTGTACTCAGGATGAGCACCAATACCCCACCTGGGACCTTGTCTGAATTATGCTTTTTCAGTGGTTAGGGAGAAGTTGTAATCTCCTGGTGATGTTCTTTTGAAACAAATGTATAATTCAGAGAAATCAGTAAGGGAATTAAGGGTGAAGGGGCTGGGGAATATTTTCCTCTCAACCTGAATTTTACTGCTAAATAAGCAAGCAATACATTTTCTTTTTAAGTCTTCGTTATATTAGTGATCATACTAGTAAAATTTGAATTATACATCCTTGTACAAAATAAGTCACTTGCAAAGTGCTTCAGACTAGAACTTTAGTGGCCTAGATTAAGAAAATTCTGATGCAATATATTAATTCTATGACACTTTTTAATTATGCATCGTGTGAATGTTGGTAAAAATAATGGTATAATTGGTATCAATAATCATATATTTTTTGGCCTTGATGGTCTGTAGCAGCATAAGTCTTCATGTCTGGGTTCTTTTAGGGTTTAGCTTCAAACATAACAGGGCAAAGTCATGTCATACTGCTAAACATAGATAACACCCAGAGATGCAAAACCAGGATACCTTCCTATAGCTGTAACTGTATACATAAAGGGTTGGAATGTCATCTGTGCCTTATGACCCTTTATGATAATGACTGTATGTGTGTCTTATAACTATCAGAAACTCTACTAACACTGCTAGATAAATTTAATACAGAAAAGACAGATCAGTGAAAACTTAATAGAAATTTCTTAATCATGATCGGAGCTAAATATTCTACAAGAATATGTAATTAAAAGGTGTTTTAATTAAACAAAGACCCCTGATACATACCTCTATAAAATCATGTATTAGATACTTCTGAGATGCACCAAATTACATATACACAAAAACTGAAAAGATTGTACATAGATATGTAGTTATGAATTCATAGATTAAAAAAATAAACATGTCAAATAAACTAAACTTAAATATATTTCGATTTATGCTGAACAATTTTTCCTCAGAAATTTCCATTTTTATCCAAAAATTTATGTTTTATTTTAACCAAAGTTGTAAACAATCATGCATTCAAGTAATTGAAAACACTACCTACCTCCCAAGCTATCCTTAAAGCCTGAATCATCTATAATTGAGGTACTGTCTTCAGGAATAAAAGTCACGATGATATTTTACTTGGAGTTGTACAGTACAGTTACTTATTCTTGCACAAGACAATTAATTTAAAGCATTGATTATATTGCTACAATAGGCTTCTTTTTTAACAAATAAAACCAAAAAAACTTGAATGAATGCAAAATTATGTAATGAGAATTTGAATGATATTTATGTCCTAAATAGATTCTTATTACTATGGTACAGTTTGTGCAGAATACCACTATGTATGTTAATTGTATTGCTTACTATTTTTGTAATTGCAGTTTATTTTCCTTATTAACAAAGCAAGATGTAAAATATTTCAATCTCAATAAAGTAATGAATATGCAAAAACAAAAAGGAATTTAGGTGGAACAAGTTTTGGAATTTTGTTTTTAGCATAGCAGAACTGGCAAATGTACAAATGACTGAAATGCAAACTTGCATCATTTTCTGTTAGAAATTACAAAACAAAAAAACAAACCCTTTTTCAATATGGCTAGCAGCGTGGTTTTGTGTGATAGAAAAATATTCTTCTGATTTAGGATGATGCAATAGTGAAACATTAGACATTCTAAAGCAAAAGGAAATACACACTTTAAAACTTAATGCTGTTCAAACATGTCAATGCATTAAAACCCCCCAGATCTACAGTCACTTTTTGCCTATAATCATAAGGATCTTTACTACCTTCAGTTACCTTGGTTTTCATTAGTGCCACCAAAAACCTTAAAAGGCTTTTGGATAGGATTATTACAGAAATTGAACCTTAATTGGAAGTTAATCTCTATAATTATGCATAATTACCCATGTTTATTACTCCTACGATGAGCACACATTTTTCTTTAGCTGTAAGGCAAAATGAGTTAAAGCTTCTAGAAGCACAGGATAACATGATTTGTATGCACTTCACTGACTTTATTAGGCTGCATAGTTTTAAAATTCAATTAAAACTGTATTTTCACTCTTTGGCCTTTGGTAAGGAACATGAATAGAGAAAAGTGCAAGTCTTGATGGCAAGTGACAGCCATTCATTTCTTTTATTCTTTGAAACATGGGCCAAAAATGATGTAGGACTGTCCTTTGCCTGACTTCTTTACATTCTGAAATCCACAGATGAACCAGTGTACAAACACAAGGGAAAAGAAGGGCACATTTAATCCAGTTGTATTATTTTTTAAAGATAAGTATGATTAAATCATACTCAGCCTCAGTCTTCAGTTGAGTCTATTTAAACTACAAGTCATGTTCGTTGTCACCCCAGGGAGTAGATTTGCGATAACATGGCACAGTCATTTGTAAAACTACCCTTCATAAGTAATGCAGCTTGCTTGGATGAGTTTCACAATTTGTAAAGAAACAGCTAACATGCTGTGACTACTGTTTGTGCATATTAAGTATTCTGAGCTCAGTCTTTTAAAATTCAATAGCTGTGTCAACAGTATTTATATTCAGTGGCCACCACCAGTATCAATTTTGTGAAATCATTTAAGAGGTTATATCCATTTACTTTTATAGTTGCAACCATCACTGTATCTGTCTCAGAGTTGCTTACAGGTATCATACCTATGTTTTTCAGGGGATAAGGAAATAATACGACTGAGAAAAGTATTTAAAATACACTATTATGCTAACTTGTTGGTAATAATTTTATATAAGAAAGAACTGAGATATGGTCCCAAAATCTTTACTCCATTCAGTTTTTCTTGCTTAAGAAATAAGTACTGTGTCATTTCTTAAAATTAAGTGAATGGCAGTGCTAATAAGGGATAGAAAGTCAGTGTTGTTTTCTTTTACTTGTTCCTACCAAATCAATTACTTATCATCATTAGACATTTCCAGCCTAGTTTAGTGTATGTTATGTGTCATAATAAGAGATGACAGTAGTCAAACTGTATATATGCTATTTTTTTTTTTTATTTTTATCTTTTGAGAATGATCACCTGAATTTTCAATATCATATATTATTACTGGACAAGGGAAAATACAGATGTGCAGATGTTACATAAAGAAGTTTGATATTGGTATTGATTGTGTCAGTTAGATAGATGCTAAGATGCCACTAACCAGAAGCTGGAGGGTAACTATACGTACATATACTTTTATATGTGTGTGTGCATACGTTAGCGCTTGCACTTTATGTTTTGTTATCCAACTTGAATTTCTCAAGTATGGGAACAATGAAAGAAGAATGTATACATGATTAAGATTGTCACAAGGAAAACTGGAGAATCACATTTTATCACTCAGAAAGAACCATATACTAAGTTTTAATCTCTATCTGAAAAAAATAATACCTGATTGTTTCATTGATGACTAGATAATATTGTGATAGTTTTAGATTTTTCAGGATTTTTCTTTCCTCTCTGGCTAACACGAACTTTGGGGGGTGACACTGCCTCCACCTAGATAACGATCCGAAATTCCACCTTGATGGCTCTAAGAACAGTTCCTTTGTTTTTTTGTTTGGGGAGTGGTTTTTGCTCCTTCACTTCACTTCTTCGGCGGAGGCGGAGGAGACGGAACCCGGGGACGGGGCTGCTGCTCTTTCTGCTGCGAGTTCCAGCTTTCCTGCTTTCCTGCTCCTAGCCCGTTTGGGCCCAGGGCTCCACTGGGATATACAATCTAATCTTCACTGCTTTTGGACTTACTGCCATTTTTCGCCCTGAGACACCAAGGCATCAGCAAGGGAGATCCCGGACCCTTCTGCTCACCACCTTCCCGCCCCGGGGCCAGAGCCATCTGGCTGGAGAACAAAAGGACCACGCGGTCTGTTACCGGCTGCCCGCACGAGAGGAGCTGACCCCCCACCCCCACCCCGTATCTCTACGGACTTATTGTTCAGGTTTTTGGTTATATAGTTGTTATCTGTTCTGTTCTGGTGGTTCACATATACATATATGCATATATAACCATATTTAGTAGTTAAGAACTGTTATCTCTCCTTCTACATTTTTTCCTTCAAATTAAAATTTTGTTCTAAATTTAAAAGAGGCGTGATCTTTTCTTGAAAAAGGCATTCCAAATTGTTTTGGCTTGCTCTAAACTAAGACAAATATAAATAAATACACTTTGAAAAAGATGATGCCTAATTCTTCTCTTTCAATTCCATTTCATAAACTAAGCTCCTAAATTAAAGTAACAAATAATTTGGATTTATCTCTCCAAACATACCTGAGAGCTTTAAGTTCAAAACATGTTAGTCACCTTCAGCTTTTCTGATCTCTAATATGAAAAAGACACAACCATCTCCAATCTGAATGGCTTTCCAGTATTCCTTGTATTCCTATATTAGATCCAAGCATAATGACTACACTTCTATTTTACTGGTGCACTTCTATCCATTGCCATTTTCCCTGGAAAGTATCAGTTATTGGGGGTTTTGCAACCTTTTGTTACTATGATTCCATGATTCTATTTATTTATTCACATTCTTAGTTTTGTATTTTATGCAATAATTAAATACAAGAAAATAGCAACAATATTAGCAACAAAGACCAGAGCAGTGGATAGTCTTTTTTCAATTGAAGACCCTGGTCAGTGCTACTTGCTTTCTCTTTCTAGTTCAGTGACTATCTAATGATACAGCATTCAAGAAAGTTGGGAATTTTCAAGGTTTTCTTGCGATTAAGAAGCTCTCATGGTACAGGCATATATGCAAACACTTCACTCTGAAGAGTTCTGTAGTTTGATTTTGCACTTATTGGCCACTTCTATAGTTCCCTGAGCTGTTGTATAACAACAACTACCCTTAAACTTATAGTTACTATCAGAGTCCACCGTGTCTAATTACCAATAGCTCAGTCCATCTAAGGGTATTTGTAAGAGGGTTGCTTAGTTTCTACATCCTTACGCTACTCTGGAAGAAAGTGAGCAATGATTTGCAAAAACCCCTAGAAGAACAAGGTATAGCTAGCGCTCTTTATATCTGTCCAGTTCTGATACCAAAGAGGATTTTGTGAATTATGTGGCAACGGATTCAGGCACCTTCTGTAAGTTTTCAGGTCTTCAAAGGAAATTTCTGAGTAACAGTTTTGGACACCTCAGCTTCAGTTCAGTCCTTCTCTGGGGACCTTTTCATTACATTGGATATAACCTTAGGTCTGTAATTAGGACTGAGAAAATTATTTGATAGTCCATAATTTATTAAATAGTTTTGTCTTTTTTCAGTGTATGAAAGCATCATTAATATTTTTGTATTGATGAAATAAGTTACTCTAAATTATTCAGTGAGAATGCTGTACATATAACCATCTGGGCAAAAAAATCATTTGTTCAGTTAATTATCAAGACTCATTGGAACTACCGTCTCAAATAAAGGAGTATTATGTAGCATACATGCTTATAGTGTCAGGTCAGTTAATTAATATGAATGATACAGTACTGGTTGCAAGAAGGTCTGGAGAGCTTGCTGTGATAATTACTTGGAAAAAAAAAAATTAAAATAACAAAACAAAACAACCAACCAGACAAACAAAATCACAAAAAAACCCACACTAAAATCCCCAGACAAACAAACAAATACAAAACCTGATCTCTCTAATAATTTTTTTAAAACACTAGCTTCACTTCTGTTAGCAGATACTAACTACACTAACAGGAACAGCCTAAGGAAAGGGAGTATGAACAGGATAAACAATAAAATAAAAGGCTAACCAAATACCTAAAACAAATATAAATCAAAAGCCTATATAAGAGGACAGTCCTTGGTCACAAATTTGTCTTTTTACCTTGGCAACATGCATTAACTTTGTATTCAAATTTTCAGTGTGTAGCTACGGATACAAAAATCCAGTATTTGTAGCAGAAGCAATAACTATAATACAAAGGTGTGGCCATATGCACATAATGATGGCTTTCCAGTTTAGGAATAAAAAATCTTCAAAGAACAAGGATCTTAGGCACGGAGAAGGAATGAATATATTGAATGAATATATCCTTCAATAATACCTTTTGAGTAAAAATGTCATATATAATTTGTTTAAGATACCTTAGTAATTTATTCACGGTTTTACTTAAAGTCAGTATAAAATAAAGTTACATTAGAACTGATATAAACAGGAAGTTGTCATATCTTGGCTAATCATTAAAATTATTGAAACAAATAAACTAGGTTTCACAAAATCCAATTTCCCAGTTAACATTATTTCCCTTCACAAGCTTTAAACAAGTTAACATACTGAAATTATTGAAGCTGTATAAATTTATGTGCAAACTTATTTTAGATGTCTGATAGCAGTTCAAAGCTATAAGGAGAAGATAAATAGTTTATCTAATCACATGATAATTAATGCAAATGTGTTCACAATGTCGATTGGTTACATTCATGTCATTAAAATCAAGAGATGTGCAAAAATGTTTTTATTACGTTCATTAGTGATGTTAAGCTGAAGAAATACAGATGCATTGCTATTGTATGGGTTGCATATTAGGATTGGCAAAAACACGTTTCTGTATGTGAACACTTTAAAATTTTAATGCATATGAGCAAAAGCAATAAAACCTAAGTCTGGCTCTTCATGCCTCAAATATCGTAATGTGGATATGAATAGTGAAATTTGAGACAAAATACATTTTCATTTTTTTTAGTTTTCATTTTACATATATATGATATAATTAATGCACTAAATAGAATAATAGTTTGCAAGACTTTAATTTTGAAAAAAATTTAGAGAGCAAAAGACTACAAGATGTACTCATGTTTAGAAAGTGGATAGACTTTGCAAATTTGTGCTATTACTGACTTCTTGTTTCTTACTTTTCCTTAGATAACACTTCAATATTAGTAAAAGATGCTAAACATTTTCTCAAACTTTCTAACTTTGTGAGCTTCTAGTCTAGAAAGTAATTTTTATTTGTTGTATTTTATTGAAATGTCAATGAAACAGCTGGCAGAATACCTATGATTAAGTGACAATAAATGATTATTCTCAATATTATTAGAAGCTGCATATGTTATGATTTTTCATATGCCACAAAGAGGACTAATTCAAAACATCATTGTCCTGAATACTGCACATTATGGGAAATTACTCTCTTTGCTTAGTTCTAACTTCAGCATTGCTGCAAATAGCACCAAAAAAAAAAAAAAAAAAAAAAAAAAAAATTNNAAAAAAAACAAAAAAAAAAAAAAAAAAAAAAAAAAATTGCCATAAGGAAAATTAGAAGATGATTTGTGTCTGAGGGGATTCTTGAGCAAAGGTGATCTTTTTCAAATGTATCTATCTACAGTAAGTTTACTCAAACCACTCAATTCCTTTTTTTCTGAAGATCAGACCACAATATAAAATATATCATCTTTTAATGGAAATAGGAACTCCGAAATTCATCCTAAAGTCTTTCTTGGTTTTGCCACCAAGTTGTGTTCTTTCAATGTTACTAAAATTTCAAAACCAGAAAACATTCATATTGTCATCATCTCAGGTTTTTTTAGCCATCTTAAATATGTATCTTTTTATCTAGATTAGAACTACGCATACTAGGTTGGCAACATTTAAGAAGAACTAACTCAAACATAGGTACTAAGCAGTTATCTACTTTACATCGAAAAGAGTTGAATCCTCAAGCTCACTTCAGTCTCCCCCAAAACAGGTGTACAGTGACTCAGAGCACAGCACTGAAATTTACGAAAATTAATGGTGTAAAATCATAGTTTAGTAATGTTATGATTTAATTGGTAGTTTGGCAGAGTTTAGGACTACTACAAGTAAAAATATACAAACATTTCATCAAATAATGTAGAAAACCACAAAACTCTCAGATATTCTCATGGGTAACCTATTTAGCAAGTCAGTTGAAGAGGGATAATAATATTCATTGTAATAATGTCTACTCAGTAGAAAGATAAAACAGTTTCTGTCTCAACAATATTCTTAAAGTCTTTATCTCTGAGGAGAGGTAGAAAATTACTAGTAATTATGCACATATAAACATTTCCTCTGGATGCTATTAAAAATCTCCAGAGAAGCACTATAAAGAGCTGTGCCTAAAGGAGCAAATAGAAGTGTATCATAGGATAATAAAATAATTTGGGTTGGAAGAGATCTAGGCCAACCTCCTGCTCAAAGCAGGTTTACCTGTGAGGACTGACTTAGGACTTTATCCACTCGGGTCTAGAAAATCCCTAAAGCTGGAGACTGCACCATCTCTGAGAGGTACATGATCTAACTCTATTTTCAGGAAAAAAGTTTCTTATACCCAGTCTGCCTCTTGTTTCCCCTTGTGCCTCTTGCATCTAATCCTCCCACCATGTATGGCTTCGAAGAGCTTTGATCAATGTCTTCTATCACCTCACCTATTCTCTGTAGTTACTGAGGAGCTGCTGTGAGGTCTCCTTGAAGCTGTCTCTTTTCGAGGTTGAATGATGCCCTGTCTGTCAACTGCTGGACAAGTGTTCCAGCCCTAGTCATACTGGTAGACCTCTGCTAAACTTGCTCCAATTTATTTTTAACCTTTTTGTACTCAGCAGGCCCAAAGTTGAAAGCTTTATTACAGACGTGGTCTAATGAGTTTTGAGTAGAGGATGATCATCACTTCCCTTGATTTATTGGCTATTATCTGGTTATCACAGTCCCAGATGCTGTTGACTATGTCTGCTGACAGTATGCACTGTTTGCTCTCTTTCATCTCTCTGGCCCCAAGGACTCAGCAGTTTTCCTCAGACCTGTGCCCCAGTCCTTCAGAACCCCAGCCTGTAACAATGCCAGAATCTCCCTTCTCAGGGTTAAGACTCAGCATTTGTCCTTTTCA
Organism: Grallaria varia; assembly: GCA_013396735.1. NCBI lineage: Eukaryota > Metazoa > Chordata > Aves > Passeriformes > Formicariidae > Grallaria > Grallaria varia. The sequence continues at coordinate 67,932 of VWZG01002631.1, read as the reverse complement.
TTTCATTAGTTTTAACATCAGCTCATTCCTCCATCCTGTCAGTATAAACGTGTGCACAGACCTATTACTCTGGTTGATTCCAGGTTTGGGGAATAATCTCTTAGCCATAGCCTTCTGAGCCAGTTCATCCAAACAGTTTACAGTTCATCTGGTTGTTCATCCACCCAGTCCACAATGTGCTAACTTTAAAAACCAAGATGTTGTGGATCACAGTATCAAAAGTCTTGCTAAAATTGAAAAAAACACAATGCCTACTCTCCCCTCACCTATGAACCTTATAGCACAAGATGAAACAGCCTCAAGTTGTATCAGGTAAGGTTTAGGATATTAGGAAAAAATTTTCACCAAAAGTGTTGTCAGTCTTTGGGATGCCCAGGTAGGTAGTTTTGCCATCAATCCTGGAGGTATTTAAAAGATATATAGATGTTGTACTTAGGGATGTGGTCTAGTAGTAGACTTCACAGTGTTAAGTTAGCAGGTGGATTTGATAATCTTTAGCGTATTTTCCATCTCAAATGATTCCATGATCTGATCACATATGATAGATAGGATTATTTAAGTGTATCTGCTGCAGTACAAAAATAACCATAACCACAGCCACTTTGAACTCCTGTTCTGGTGTGGACATATTCATGGCCACAGATGTTTCAGGGTGTCCTGCTCTAATGTGGACTTATCCACTGACAACAGTGTCTCTAACTTGAGTTCACACTGGAGTTCCAGTCTGTCCAGTACAGCAGCACAGAAGCAGCAGCAATGCCCTGGGCATCTGCCAGCCCAAGCACATCATCATTGCTGTTATCAAAATGTTCCCAGGCACAGAAAAATAAAATGATCAGCAGCACAGCAGTACAGCAAGCAGCAAAAACAGAAGGCAGCCACTAACAAGCACTAGAATCTAATATACAGTAAGGCAAGCAAGTCCTATGGCAAGCATAGGAGCCTGCCAATTAATAGTGAAACAGCAACAACAGCTATAAATTTGATCCAGCACATTCTGATAAAACCTGTTGAGATCTTGAGCCCTTCAAGCCATATATTGGATGCCAGAAAGGACTGTTATGGTTTAACCCCAGCTAGCAAGTAATCTCCACGTAACTACTTCCTCAACACTCTCAGCAGGATGAGGGACAGAATCAGAAGAGCAGAAGTAAGAAAATTTTTGGGTTGAGATAAAGACAATTTAATAGGTCAAGCAAAAGCCACACATGTAAGTAAAGCAATTAATTAATTCACTACTTTCCGTGGGAATCAGGTGTTCAGCCATCCCCAGGAAAGCAGGGCTCCATCGCACAAAATGGTGACTTAGGAAATAAAAATGCCATCACTCCCCTCCCTCACTTCCTTTTTCTTGCACCAGGTTTATATGATGCCATATGTTCTCTAATGTCCCTTTGATCAGTTGTGGTCTGTCCTGTCTCTCCCAGCTGTGTCCCCTTCCAACTTCTTGTGCACCCCCAGCCTTCATGTTGGTAGTGTGGGCTGAGAGGTAGAAAAGGGCTTGGCTTTGTGTAAGTTCTGCTCAGGAGTAACAATAAAAAAAATAAAAAAAAAATAAATTAAAAAAAAAAAAATCCCTGTGCTACCAACACTGTTTCCAGAACAAATCCAAAGCATAACAACATAACAGCTATTATGAAGAAAATAACTCTATCTCAGCCAAAACCTCCACATATAGTCAGCTCCCTTTGGCTATGTACTTTGTAGTGCATGCTTATTTTTTCTTCTCATTTTAATTCATCATGAGTGTACTGGGTTTGGCTGGGATGAAGTTAACTTTCATCAGAGCAACACATAAGTGTTTTGGAATTGTGTCTAAAACAGTGTTGATAACAGAACCGTGTTTTGACTATTGGTGATCAGGCTTTCTCTTATCTCAGTCTATACCCTCATCTTATAGGCTGGAAGTGAGCAAGAAGTTGGAAGGAGGCAGGGTTGGCAGGGCTTGCCAAAGGGATATTTTGTATCACACAGTGAGTGGGATGCTTTTGACCTGATTTCTTTCAGGGTATCAGTCTGATACACCGACCAAATAAAGCCCAGCTGAAGATCGCGTGAAACTTTGGGAAAATGTACTGTGTAAATGAGGAGAAGGAAAATTCCTACAATAATTTAATACAGTACTTTTCCTCTCCTGCCTGTATATTATGCATTCTACACAGCAGAGTTTTTTTACATTGGATTTAGATCTAAAATTTAATGAATTAATTGATTCCTATAAATGTACTATATAAATACAAGTGTTTATTAGCATCATATGAAGGCTGACACTAACATAATTAAAATGATAGTAACATATATCACAAGGTTCTCTTTTTTTTCTCCTTTTTTTTTTTCCCCCAGACAGAAAAGATTTATGGAAACAACTATGTAATCTGATAGCATATATGTTAAATTAATGCCCACCCATGTTTTATTTTTTTATAATCACATTTAAAACTCATTTTTGTAAGTCCAGAAGATTAAATTCAAGACATTTTCTGAATTTAAGATAATTTCCTTTCTCAATAACATCTTTTTAAGATGAAGCAAAAATGAATACTGTGAATAATTTTACGCAGATGAAAATCACATTCCTATTGAATTGTGAATATCTAAAAAGAGGTATTTGAAAGAAAAGCCTGTAGAAACAGACTTTGTGTTTTAGTAACACAGAAAGTTTCTGTAAAACTTTCTGAAAAACCATGAAATTAAGGTAATCGGTAGATCTTGCCCTGATGCATGGGGCTTTTGATAAGAAGGTTCATCAGAATCACAGTGTCTGAATGGTCTATCCAGTGAAGAAACCACCATGTGATGCTGCGCTGTATTGACACCAGGAATACTGCCTCCATTTTTTTTTGCATTTTATATCACTTCTAGATTTGGCACAGGGTTTTCTATAGACATGTGTTCATAAGTTCATGGCTTTAGGTACATGCATATTCTGGTGTAAGTTTACTACTACTGAACACATTGAAATTATCCATATCAGCTTTCTTAAAGCTTTGTATAACATCCTTATATTATACAACACTACGCTGCAGTATCATATGGAAAAAGAGGGATATTTGACAGACTTTAATTGTTTTGTACACAGCACCTGAAAACCAGCCCAGATAACTGAAAATATTTCAAACTTTGTATATGTCTAAGGTTAAGAAGCTGATACAAGTCCCTGCATTTAGTCAGCTAAGGAGGTCTTCAGATTCTCCTAGGCTTAATTCAGTTGCCTGCCCTTGGACAGTTTTTTGGCAGTGTTTGAAACATTATGAAGTGTTGTTCAGTTGCCTGAACCTAGAAACCTAGTGATATTTTAAAAGCACGAGACTAATCCACCCAACTCCAGCTGGTTCTTTTCAAAGTTCATAGCTTCCATAGATCCTGTTCCCTATCTTCCAGCCTCATGGAGCATGGATTGTGTATTTTAAGACCTATCAGGAGTCTTAGATTTCAACACTTGAGTCATGACTTCTTCACTATACATTCTATTTACCTCTTGGTGTCTGAATCATCCTAACTGACTTGGGAGTTATGGCTAAGCACTTCTATAAGACCTGTCTCCATACAGAACATTTGGGGGAATTAAGGTGATATCCTAGGGCATCAGTGTAGACACATTTAGACACCTGTGTTAACCGTATATGTAGTCGAGTTTAAATTCCCTCTCTCTCTATATTTTTTTAGTGTGAATAAATACTTCTGTGGTCAGAATATATTATAGAATAATGTGGCAATACTTCTAATTTTAAGTGAATCCAGTTTGCTGCAGGTGACATATCTTTTTTTAATTCACTGTGGCTTTCAGCATTTCTGTGACAGAAAGTCTCTGCACTTACAATTCAAGGAGTTTTGCTATGTCAGGAAATGGTATAAAACTAGTTCCTACGGGGGACTGCATAAATGAGTCTAGATCCACACTGTTAAATTACTATCTAAAAGAAGATCCACAGTCTTCAGGCTAAAAGGTACAGAGTACCTGGAATAAATCTTAAAGCAGGTTAGCTACATTGGTTATACATAACATTTATCACTGGGACTCCCAGGCTCTAATACACCTATTACAAAACAGTGGAAATAGACTTAGCTTGGTGTCTATGAGAGTTTTGGGACTCATGATTTGACTGAAAACCTCAAGAATGGCAGTTTTAAGTCATGCCTTTGTCTCTTGGTACATGGCAAATTACTTTGGGAGGAGAATGAGATCTGAAGAACATAACTTGTAATTGTGTTGGAGAACATTTTTGAAGATTTTTGTAAGGTGGAGAATCCAATGTCATGTGTAGTTTCAGTAACGTTGTCTTCTGAAAGTGATGCTTGCAGTCTTGTTGGACTAGCTTGTTCAGATCAAAACACAACCCAAGAGCTAGCTGGTGTTTACATAACACTGTGCTTGTCTCTGTCCTGGCCAACCATTCTGCCACACTACAGTAACATTACATTGCTTGGCAGAGGTAGTGCTCTGCTTTATGAATTACCCACAGATTCATAGAACATCCTGAGTTGAAAGGAACCCACAGGACCATCATGTCCAATTCTTATTCCTGCACAGGACAACTCTAAAAATCACACCATGTGCCTGAGGTAATTGTCCAAACACTTACTGAACTCTGACAGGTTTGGCACCATGACTGCTTCACTGAGGAACCTGTTCCTGACCATGCTCTGGATGAAGAATATTTTTTTAATATTCAGACTAAATCTCTCCTGACACAACTTCTGGCCATCCCCACCAGTCTTGCCACTGATCACGAAAGAAGAAAGATCAGTGCCTGCCCCTCCTCTTCCCCTCACAAGGAAGTTGTAACAGCAATGAGGTCTCCCCTCAGTCTCCTCTTCTCCAAGCTGAACAGACCAAGCGAACTCAGCTGCTCATCTTAAGGCTTCCCCTCAAGGCCCTTCACCATCTTTGCAGCCCTTTGGATGCTTTCTAATATCTTTATATCCATATATTGCGTTACCCAGAATGACATAGACCCTCATGATGGCATTTGCTTTACTTGTTTGCCTCTTAATCCTTACCTAGAGGCTCTCAGCCATGCCCAATACCAACTGCAATACATTTCAGCCCCTTCGTACACACAACAGCACAAATCCCTCCTGAAGAGCCTGTAATGATCAATTGTTGCACCCCAGTCACAGGACCTGTCCCACCAGGTTTGCAAGTGCATCAGCAATGATTTAGTATCTCTGGGACTGGGACAAAGCTTTGAGCTCCTCTTGCTTGTTCCTCATGATGCACACATTGGTGTAGGAACATTTCAAGTGCTGCTTTGTACCCAACACCTCATGGAGCAGACTGAAGGATCTCACTTGCACACAGTCCCTTAAACATTGGCATGCCATCCCAATGTTTATCCCTGGCAAATCTGGTTTTGTCCTTTTCCCCCTTTCAATCTAGTTAAAAGCTCTATATTTTAGCCCTGATAAGGTCTGTGCAAAAACCCTTCTTGCGTCTGAGAAAGGTGCATCACACTGGTTGTCAGTAGACCTGGTTTTGTACAGACCATCCCATGACTGAAAACCCACAAATTCCATGGGTGAAAAAAGCCTCTATGCCATATGTTTGTTAGTTAGTTCTGTCTGCTCCTTCCAATACACTTCCCTGCTACTGAAAAGTTAGACTTGGAATTCTCAGAAATTATTCCACTGAATGTTATTAATTTCTTTTATTCTCTGATTTTTTTGGTGTGGAAATAGAAATATAAGCTTTTCACAGTTTTCAAAATCATTCTTTTATTATGCAAATACCACATAAAAAGTCCTTAAATTACACTAATGTTCACTTTAAAAAGCAATATTTTTTGATCCACCACTGTGATTTCCTAAGTTTCAGACCTAGGAAATTTTGCAGCCTGGTGTACATACACTTAAAATGTAATTAAATGCTGAATATTGGCGAAATTGTTACCAAAGCCCCAGTCACAAAACCCCAGGAATCTGCTGTCATAACTGAGGGGGCATTTTGCTGTATGAACACAACAGCTGGTCTTTGAAGAGCAGGAAACAGAACTTATAACTTACTTTAGTACTTTGAGATCCTAAATCAACAGTAAAAACAATATGGAAGGAAGATTAAATTGGAGGAAGTAGAGATCCATATCCACGAAACCAAACAAATGATTAAAGCTTCCTTATATAAAGTAACTTTATAAAGAATACTACTACAGATAGGGATTAACTAGAACATCTTAATTATATCATCATGATTACTTGACTAAGAATTTAATTAGAACTACTACAGCTATGGAAAACAATCAGAAAATCAATTAAGACTATAAGCAAAGAGAAACCTATAAAATTTGGGGAAAATCTCATGAAATCCATAAAAGGGATGGTTAAAACAAAACCCTGTGTTTAATTCAGACAACAGTGAACTCAGAATTTTGTGCAGGAAGCTGAGAACCAGGCTTGGATTGTTTCACTGAACTGTGTAGTCACATTGTTTCCTATCACTTGTGGATGTGGTCTTAAGTATATTTAGAGAGGAATGTATGTGCAAATATTGTTTAATCATTTTATCTCAGGTAAAAGTTAGAAAATTTAAAACTGGCAAAAAACACCAGTTTAATCTCTGTAGTACTGAACAAAGATTTTTATCTAGAAGGAAAAATAATACATACCTTTAAGTTAACTGTATACTTTGGGCTCCTCTTTTTCTTTTGGAACATTTTAAAATTCTATCACATGTAATATTTAGAGACAAATTATTTATTCATTATATAGCTTCTACAGATTTATTCTTAGTTTAGATCTGGTTGCCTTATGATTCTGTAGTTGGTTACCTCAAACCAATTGCCTGAAATAATTACCCAGCTGAATCAAATACCCAGTATTACAGTGTGCCTTAGTGCTTCTAAGTTCACTTCTCCTGAACAACAGGTGCTTAATTTTACTGTGCATTTATTTAGCTAGTCTACTAGATCTGAGTTTGTTGACTTTCAGAATAGTTAATCAAATCTTCAGTGTAGCCAGTTGATGAAGTTGGTTTTATTTTAATTTTTTGATTGTTTAATTTTTTTCCTTTGTATTACGTATTTTATTTAATTTTATAGATGAACAAATTGTGAACATGTAATTTAACAGGCAGAGGTTTTATCATGCCATAGAGGATACAAAAGCAGTTCTAGAAGTGGATGAAATGTTAATAAAATGCTTTGAAGTACTGCCCTACATAATTGGTGAACAATATTATTCTCACCATTCTGAATTTTCAAGCTATAAAAAGGCTCATTGATGTACTTAATTTCATAGAAGGACAATCTGGTTTCAGATTTATTTGTAACTTCAAAGTTTTAGCAAAGAAATATAATAATTTGAAAGTGATCAAATAGCCATCTTGATCTTTGGAGCTGATAAAAATAGGGTACTACCCTACTACTGTCTTAGAATAGCTTCAGGCTCTCTGGTTTAGTCTGCATACATGCCTTGCCTTGTTCTGACCTTACCTCAGTAATAGTGTTCACCAATTATGTGAGACATAGACATGCATCAAGTGTCTTTCTTTCCTCTTAAGTCCTTAATTGAGCACAACAAAAACCTGAAAAATATACTAATGACTCCAGTTTATTTCCCTGTGTGCAGAGACCAGTCATATTCTGGAGCTTCCTCTGTGTGTGCAGTTCCCGGTGTGTATATGCTCTTCCTTTAAAAAAAAAATCAAATCCAAACAGGCAGATATCTCCTGAAAACATTTGTCAGACCTTGAAATTTAGAATATCATTATACACTACAATACAAAATCTATTTCTGGTTTTAGATGTTTTAATGTGACTTTAATAGAAATCAGTGTAGGTTTGAAGTAGAAGAATTGGAAACCATTTTCTAAATGTTCTTCATGTTCTTCACAAATTACTAAGTACAAAGACACTTAAATGTCCATTGAGGTGACATGTTTTGTGAATATGGTGTTTTTTGGTCTGTCATGACAGTAAAATATTTGAATAGCACTGTATGTATATATGTATACATTATATATATATATACATTATATATATATTGTATGTACATATGTATATATGACCCTATCAAACACCTCTGAAATCTTGTTTGAAAAGC
>VWZG01002631.1:27523-50421 GCA_013396735.1 Grallaria varia | reverse complement strand
TTGGGGGGGGGGGGGTTAACACTTGAGACTCAGCTGTCTCGGATAAAACATCGTCCCTATTATTTATCTCAATGCCTATGATCAGCTGGAATGTCATATGTGAGAACTTCTGGGCAATTGGCAGGGTATAAAATTTCCATGCCTATGAGTCTGGAATCATGGTCCTGGACAGCTGGATGTAGGTGACCCTGCTTGAACAGGGAACCCTGACCAGACGACCTGCAGAGTCCAACCTCAACATTCCGTGATTCTGTGAACACAGCCCTAGGACTTGCTATCCAAGCTTCTTTCCACCTTAGCTCCACATTTTGCCATATTGGTCACCCTGAATTATGTCTATTTAAATGTTTGAAAATTGCTGCAAGCCCAAGATAGATTTCTGCCGCTGACTGATTTTTTTTCTGAGACAATCTAATGAGTTTATGCTCAGTAGTTAAAAGTAATATCTGTCGATATACTTTGTCTCATATATAGATTATGTTTTAGTAGATAACAAGTTATTAATTCAACCTTTTTTTCTTCAGCTCTTAAAATTTTTTTATAGTCTTCATTAGTTCTAACTGATCTATATGACTTGTCAATTTTAAAATTTTATCTCTTAGGTGGCTATTCTGTTTATTCTATTTGGTCTCCTATCTCTTGATCATTTTCTGTGTTAAAACTGTACATCACTTCTTGGTACTTAAATTGCTTCCCTACTAAACTCTTCTGTGAGAAAAAAGATAAAAAGCTGTATATAAAAATCAGTCCTCTGATCTCATGCCTCTTAATGTGGTATTCCATTATTTTTGTCTTCATTTTTCTATAACTTTGTCCTCAAAGACTTTGGTGACTTAATGATATTTAACAATAAGAAAAAAATTGCTTAGTTTTTGTTTTTCTAAATTTAAAGTATTAAAATAATGTATTTATGATGTATTTATTTAGAAACTGAAAGTGTTTGATATGAAATAATATATTTTTACCTTTTTTTTCCAATTCATCAACGGTTTGATTTTGCTTCCATAAAAACCCCAGTGATATTAAGTTCAATGGTGCAGTACCACCCAAGAATATCTGAAATAGTGACGATCAATATGGCAAGATTAAAAAAAAAGTTAATATGAGAGATACTAAGTCATCAGTGATGATATCACTGAAGTATCTACATCTTACAAACAACATTTATTGGTCAACAGACTTCACTAATGTTAATGTCAGGTTCAGGAATGTACCTTTTCCTCTGACTAATGAAATAATGAATCCTGATTTCTGTTTTCACATTACTAGTTAATTCTGATCAAGGCCATTTACAGTGAATAAATCAGAGAGAAACTAGCAGCATTTGGAGGGGACTGAAAATGCAGCTGTGTTTCCAGACAAATAGCAATTTCCTGTTGAAACATTCTAGGCAAAATCTTCTCCAGAATATAATTTTCTGAAAGAAATTTCAAACAATAACTTTACTCAAACATACAAATACAAACATAATGCTATGGAATTCTTAGAACGTCTGTAAGGCACTGCATTTACACCATGTCACTTTCCTTTAGGAATTCCAAGAATAGAAAAGATAGATAGATAGATAGATAGATAGATAGATAGATAGATAGATAGATAGATAGATAGATAGATAGATAGATAGATAGATAGATAGATAGATAGATAGAAGAATTATCATCTTGCTATTACAGGGTGTGAGTCTCTACTTAACTATACTGGCCTGGACCTGTGCTATATTTAGGGACAAATTTACTTGCAATTTCCATTATTTTTTAATGCAAATAAATGTGTACTTCTTTTCTGACACCTTGCAAAAACCATCTTCCAAATGACAGTATCTAATTGTGAGTAATTCATTTACAATTTCCCGCTAAATCTCCTGTAAGTAGCAAGCCCACTAATGGGAAACTACCTGCAAAAATTTGACAATATAGTCCAAGAAGTCATATGAAAAAGGTATTATTTTTAAAGGACCTTCATATTTTACTTTGCTAGGTCTTTTTGAATGCACTAGTGTTGTCTGCCCATATTGAAGTCTACTAAGTAAAGGAGGTTTGAAAGTGGAGTATATTGCTTGGTGCCTGGGGTCTTATCCCCTTGAGAAAGGAGGAAAAATGAAGGACTGTTGAAAATACTGTAAATGTGCCATTAAAAGGATAGAAGTCAAATCATGTTCAATTAATTTCTTAAAGTCTTAAAGGCTTTCACCCAGCACTAATGTGGGTTGGTGTTGCAGTAGTGAGATTTTCTGGGCATCATGAAAAAAATGGAATTTGTTAGTACATTTCTGCAAGTGACAAGGAACCTTTTTTCAGTAATCTGAATGCTAATTACAAAAATCTCTGAAGGAAAAATACCTTCATAGTGCACAATTAAAGCAGATGCGTAGGTAAAATAAGTATAGGAGTACTTTCTGCATGTCATCTAATGGCCCTTTTGAACTAAGAAGAATGTGCAGTGTAGTTATTAAGTAAAGAGTTTATTAGCTAAAATTAGATTGCAAGCAACACCTACTCAGAGGTGTTCACAAATATTTTCTCTGAAACTACTTTTATATTGTGCCAGTGTCAAAAGTATTTCTGAAGATCCAAAAAGCATTACTGTCTGAGCATTGCAGAAGATCACTTTCCAAAAGTAAATTTTGTGCAGCTGAAGAAAAGGGAGTAAATGTAAAGTGGTGACCTATTGAGACCTATCTGAACAGAAAAATACATACCATTATTTTTTTTCCAGTGCACTGCCCTGTGCATTGTATTATGATTAATATACCCCTGATAAAAGAAGCAGAGTTGAATCAATAGTGGTTGCTTTTAACAAAGTTTCCTTAAAAGAGCATTTGAATTTTCTATTTATACATAAATGACCATCTTCAGATGGAGATTACTTTTTGTCTCTTCTTTCACTGTTTTTACTGAGTACAGGTATCTGCTGTGTCACTTTATTCTCAGGCAGTTCCAAAAAAAGTATAAACATAAGATGTTCAAGCACATGAATATATGATTTAATACATCAACAAGAATAATTGCTGTTTTACTGTTAACAGAGAACAAGAGTGCAGTGGAGCAAAGGGCTAGTGTAGTTCTTTCAGGCGGGATTAGATACCACCTCTTCCTCTGAAGACATGGAAGCATACTATTAGTCCTCAGCATTGCCTTTCACAGTGAGGACAGGGAAATACTCAGTTAGAGTGCCTGTGGCTTTCTTGAATAGAATAGCAGTGCAGAAGGGCAGGAGATACAAGACTGCTGCTTCCTTGAGGCTGCAGAAGAACTTTTACATTAGCTCTTCTCTTGTTCTGAGCATTTTTCACATTATTTCTTGGTGTTCGCTGAGTACCCAGAACATATAATGAATTTGAGAAAATCTGGATTCTTTGGTTACTTTACTATTGCTAAAAGCTTGTGATATGTAGCCCGTATATAGGACTTTTAGCCTCCTTTGTTTCATCCAGAATATTTGCCAAGAATTAGGCACTTCCACCTGAAGAAATGTGTCATTTACCTGTTAAATAACCCTTTTATTTCTAATCTAAATCTCTGACCATTCAGTATCATCTGTAGTTCTTTCTTACCAATCTATAGTACACTTTGCTTAAATTGGTCACACTGTGCTTTAAATTCCAGTTCTAAATGATCTATCTAGGTATTAAAGTTGCATTTAAGCACTTTGTAGCACTGGATAATTGATGCCTTAAGTTTCTACTGCCTTTTTACTAGTGGTTTCATAGAGTTCATTTGAAGGTAAAGCACCATCCATGAGTGGTAATTGGGAGGTGTTGGCTGAGAGCTGAGCCTAATGTAATTCACAAAATGTATTGCTCTAAAATTCTGAATACATTTCCAGGGAGTTCTGCCAGAGTAACCAATACATGGTCTTATTATGGGTGCTAAGGAGTACAGCTATTACGTTATGTTAAAATTTCCATAGGTAAAAAGAACATAAATACATAATTCAGGAAATAGTAACTATTTCTCAATTTTAAAAGTAAGAAAAGTTTCAATTTGCACATACTGTGGCCACAGGAAAAAAAAACAAAAAAACAACAGGACAATATTAATCCTTTTAAACAATTAGAGACAGAAAATATCATGACATCTGTTGCATAATGGTGCTGAAAGCCTGTTTAGGGTGCATACATAATGCATTTTAGATTATATTGATTTCTGTAACTATAACTCATGAAGTGTAATTATAGTATAGGAATTGTTACAGCACTGTATACAATATGATTATTATAAAAATGCTTTAAAGTTACCTTGAGAACTACAATCTTTTTCTATCACTAACAGAAATGTTACAGAGCATTTTTCCTGCTACATTCTGCAGAGAATAAGTACATCTCCTGATAATAATCAAAAAGAAAAATCTGTCTCACTGGAAGTGATACAATTCTTCAAACTTAGATATCTACTTTCTTTTCAGATGCTTTAGACTATCTGAGACCTCCATGTCAGATTACTAACTATGATTCAAGGTCCTTGACTTTTTGGAGTGGCAGAGAGAGGCCAAAATGCATACAGTGGGACATCTAAAATAATAAAACTTTATCTGCTAGTGGAACTTAATTCAACTGAGTCAGCCATAGATTTCCTTACACAGTGATCATTAGGCTAATGCACCTTGTTTCTCAGGCTTTGCTGGTGACTCCATAAACCCAAAGAGACAGTTTAACCTGAAATATTTGGGCTTAACCAGTTTTCTAAATATTCTTTTTTTTAAAATGAGATTTTTTTTCACAGTATAGAAACTCCGATGGGCAACTGCAATAACAAATAGAAATAAGTGGAGCTTGGTTTATTGAGTTAGTAATCCCAGACACAGCTTATTGTCTATCTGGAAACACTTGTTCATGTGAGATGGTTTGTTTTTAATTTACCAGTTCATAAATATTACTATATTTTTAAATTTTACTACTGTCCCTCATGATAATTCCACATAGAGAAGAACTGCATGACATAATGATAAAACACCTGTTTACATTATGCACTCTTGCAACCCTGACTATCAGAACAGCTGCATTACAAAATTGGATCTTTCAGTACTAAGGGCAGTGGAAGTCTACTAGCACATTCAGTGTTTTAACAGCCATTTTTTAATAGCACATTCTGTAATTTAAGCTTATACACAATTTTATCCTGAAATGTTGTTCAGGTATCCTATCTCAACTTTTTTTACTGAGACTATTACTAGCATTAAAATCATATCACAGGAACTGAGGAGAGGCAAAGCCGTTGATGTCCTGGGTTTCTGTAGCTGAATTTTTTTTATTTTTTTTTTTGGTGTTGGGGGGTGGAGGGGATGCAGAGGTGATTTTCTGTTAGAAGCTGCTAGAAGCTTCCCCTGTCCCATAGGAGCCAATGACACTTGGCCCCAGGAGGGACATCCGGCTCCTGGCCAGGGCTGAACCAATTAGAGATCATAGTAACACCTCTGTGATAACATATTTAAGAATTGGAGGGTTGCTGCACAGAAGAAATTCCAGGTCGCTGCAGAAGCAAGGTGGGGGAGGAGGCACCTCACGGAGCAGGGGAAGGACTCAGAGCTAAAACCCCTGCAGCCCATGGAGGAGCCCGTGCTGGAGCTGTGGATACTTGAAAGGAGACCTGTGGTCCCATGGAAAGGCAAACCCATGCTGGAGCAGGAGCCTGTGGACCCGTGGAGAGGCAGACCCACGCTGGAGGAGGTTTTACCCGAGTGAGAGCTGTGACCCTCGGGACAGCAGATATGGAAGAGCTGCTGCCCGAGTGGTGGATTCTCATTGGAGAAATCTATTAAAGACTGTCTCCCGTGGGGAGGGACCCCATGGAGCAGGGGATGGACTCAGTTGTGGTCCCCTGTAAACCATGGTGAAGCAGAATGTCCCCCTGCAACTCATGGAGGCTCATTGGGGTGCAGGGACTCAACCTTTACTGCACCCATGGAGGAGTGACCCCGAGGAGTGGGGGAACTCACATCGCAAGCGGCAGCAACTGCAACCAACTACAATCCCCCATGGACAGAAGGAGGGGTGGAGGGGGAAGTGTGTGTGTGTGTGGTGTGTTTTAAGACTGTTTTTTTTTTTTTTCTCATTATTTAGCTTAGCTATTATCCTGTTAGTAATAAATTTTAGATATTATCTCACTTTGAGTCTGTTCTTTGCCCATAAAGGTGGTGGGTGGATGACCCCTCTCCTTTCTGTCTCGTTGCAGAAAGGGATTTCATGAGTCCATGGAATCCGGCCAGGGTCAACCCACCACAACTGGCTAACAGAAAAGATAATAAATATTAAGTCAAGTCCTAGATCCTGCTCAGCAATATTTTGTCTTAGATTTTCTGTTAGTAAGCATGCACTGCAATGTGCATATGAAATCAAGCTTCCTCATCTCTTCCCACTTGTTTTGGCTGGGTAAGAGCAGTAAGAGAGATCTGGAAAACTAAACAGATGCTGATTTCTGCAGCATCTGTCATGGGATGTTTATGAAGTCTGGCAAAAGCAGCAGATGCAAATTGTAGAGAATTTGCATTACGTACTCACAGAGAATAGGGGACCAGCCTGTTGACTGGTAGACAGACGGATAGAGAGTACTAATCCAGAAAAGACCTTCATTATGAAGAGATGTGCGTAGGGTTGAGTGGCAAATATTTCATTAATTCCTTATGTTATTTTCTTTACATTAACAATTAAGGAGCCATTTAATAGCAGGAAGAAAGAGAAGTAGACTGACTTATAAAACTTCTCATTTAGACAGAAGAGTTCCACAATTTGTGGGGAAAAAGAAAAAGTTTTGTAGGGTTTCTAAACAGGTCTTTTTTAAGTTCTGTTATTGTGAAATATTTCTGTAACTTTCCAGAACTTATACTAACTAAGTTAAATAAATTAAAATTTCCCAATTTAGATTATATGTTCTTTCCTTCTTCTGGATGCTGTATGCAAGTAATTTTGCTATACCCATACCTTTTCACTGAATTTTTGCCTATCTATCCTATTCTACTAAATTCTTATGAAATTTCCTGGATTTTACACTGCATCTGATGGATACAGAAAGACATGCATTTTAGAGTCACATTTTACAGTGTGTTAACTTAGATAGCACTTTATTTTCACTGTGCCATCACAGCACATTCTTTTAATGAAAAATTGGCTTCCTAGAACATTTTAGGCATAACCCAGGCCCCAAAAAGCTGAGGGCAGCCTTCTCTGAAACCTTTGCCAAGATCAAAGTATGAAAGGTTCAGAGAAAAATCTCTGTAATGCTCACCTGGGGAAAATGAAACCTTTATTATGACAGAAAAAAAGAGTTATGGTTAGTAAATGTATGAATGCAATGAATCCATTGCATTTATAGGGGCACTTATGGAACCATTGAACTAATGTTGAAATTATGGCATTTTACAGTGTTTTCGCTATGTTCCTTAAATATAGAACCATGGAATCAAAAAATGGCTTGGTTGAAGGGGACACAGAATCAAAAAGTCACAGAATCATTAGCATTGGAAGGGATCTCCAGACATCATGTAGTCCAACCCCTCTGCCAAGGGAGAGTCACCTAGAACAGGTTACATAGGAATTCATCCAGATAAGTATTGAATCTCTTCAGAGAGGAAGACTCCACAACCTTGCTGCGTAGCCTGTTCCTGTGCCCTGCCACCCTAAATGTGAAGTTCTTCCTCATGCTGAGGAGGAAATTCTTGTGTTTTAGTTTATGGCCATTACTCCTTGTCCAGTCACTGGGCAACCCTAAAAAGAGTCTCTTGACACCCACCTTTGAGATATTTACATGTGTTGATGAGACCATCTCTCTCAATCTCCTCTTCTCTAGTCTGAATACGCCCAGCTCCCTCAATCTCTCCTTGTAAGAGAGATGCTCCAGACTTCTAACCTTCTTTGTGGCCTTCTGCTTGACCTTCTCCAGTAGCTTCTTGTCTTTCTTGTACTGAAGAGCCCAGAACTGGACACTGTGTTCAGATGTGGCCTCACTAGGCCACACTAGGTCACTCCCTTGACCTGCTGGCCACACTTTTCCAGATGACTGTGAGACANGGGGGGGAAAAGGAGGAGGGGAAGGCACACTTCGAATTTCACCCTGTCCCATAGCCCAGCCCCTTGGAGCCTCCTTGGGCAGACCTGGAGCAGCTGTCGGTCAAAAGCAGCCTGGAAGCACTGCCCACAGCACCCTCGGAGCCCCTCAATCTATTCATGATCCATATATCTCCAATACAGTGGCAAAAATGTTGAGGGGGACAGTATCTAAGGTCCTTATAGAAGTCCACATACATGACATCCGTAGCTCTTCCCTTACCTCTCCATCACAGAAGGACACTACATAATCAGACTTGATTTGCCCTTGGTGAAGTAATGTTGCCTGTCTCTAATCAATTCCCCATCTTGCATATGTTTTGTCATATCCTCTTCCAGGAGTATCTGTTCCATGATCTTTCTGGGCACAGAGATGAGGCTGACTGGTCATTAGTTCCCAGAGACCTCCTTTTTACCCTTTTAAGAAATATCATGATGTTTCCCTTTTTTTGTCACTTAACACTTTGCCTAAGAGTCACAGCTTCTCAAATATGGTGGAATATGGGTTGACAACTGCATCAGCCAATTCCTTCAAGACTTTGAGACACATCTTCTCATGTCTCTTGAGTTTATGCATGTTCAGGATCCTCATTGATTTCAAATCTGATTTTCACTTGTGATGAGGGACTTTATTCATGTAATCCTTGCCATGAAGATAGGGACTTGAGATATGTATGAAGTGAGATTAAAATTGTAAACTGAGGCAAAAAAATTTGTGGAGTATCTCACCATTCTCAACGCTGGTTGTCACTTGTTCTCCTGTCTTATTTAAGAATGGGGGTACAATTTCTTTAATCTTTCTTTTCTGGCCATGTACCTGTAGAAAGAAGCCTTTTGTATTATTCTTCACAACCCTCACCAAATTCAGCTTCAACTGTGTCTTAGCTTTCCTAATCCTGTCCATATGCATCCAGGCAGCGTCCTTATATTCTTCCCAAGATACATGTCCCTGTGCATTTCCTTCTTACATTTTAGTCCTTATTCAGCCATTCTGTCTCCTGCTTTCTTTGTCTGCTTTCGGAGCTCTTGCACTCTAATAAGAATATTCTTACTGAGCTGTCAGCTCCAGTCAGTTCCTTTCTCCCTGAGGGCACCTTTCCAGTGAGTCCCATCAACAACTGAAAGTTTGCTTTCCTCAAGTTCAGGATTCTGACTTTACCCTTCATCTGGCCCACATTTCTCAAGACTCTGAATTCTACCACAACCTGATCACCTCAGCCCAGGCAGACACCAATCTTGTCCTCTCTAATTAGTTCACTCCTACTGGTGAACATGGTGAACATCAGTTCTACTAATGCTGCTTCTCTCACTGGCCTGTCTGTCACCTGGATTAAGAAATTATCCTCAACACGCTCCAAGAACCCCCTGGACACCCTACAGCTTGCTGTGCAGTTTTCCAGCAAATGTCATGGTCTCTGAAGGCCCCCAGCAGGATCAGTGGCCAGGTCACTTGTAGTAAACACCAACCACAATGATTCTTTTGTTGCCTTGGTCCTTAATTTTTTCCAGTTAGCTCTCAACCTCTTCACTGTTGCTTTTCAAAGTCAGCTCTGTGCAGTTAATCCATTCTTTTACATGAGGGACAACATCACATCCCCCCTCCATCTCCCCTTTCTTGCCTCTCCCTCATGAACAGTTTGTAGCCATCGATTGCAGTGCATCAGTTGTGTGACTCATCCCACCATGTTTCAGTGATAACAGTTAGATCACAGTTTTTTAGCTGCACAGGCTTGCTTTCTGCTTCTCCATACTGCATGCCTCGGTGCAGAAGAACTTTAGTTGGACTATTGGCCATGTCATCTTTTTAGAGGAATATGCCCTAATTCTTTTTGAGATATTTCACAGGCTAACTCATAATACTGCTCTCTGTTGGATCCTAATATATCAGCAGTCCCCAGCTGGTCTCTTTTGCTCAAAACTCTTCAGACTCTAATCCTTTCACCCACTAAATCTAGATTAAAGCTCTTTGTGTAACTCTGGTTAACTCCTTGGTCAGTGAATCCCATCAGCTCCCAAGAGACCTGGCTACTCAGAAGTAGATTCATGATGAGAGAAGTCAAAGCCCAGCAAGGAGTCAGGAAATCACCTGTTCAATTAATCTCTTACTTCCAAAAATATAAATTTAAATTTATGTTGGTTTGTTTAGGGCTTTATATTTGTTTTTTGGTTTTGTTTTTTTTTTTTTAAATTGCAATAATAACTAATGTACATTAATTTAAGAATGCTATCTCAAAACAAGCACACATACTGAACAACCCTTAATTATCAGTATTGAACATCTTTAACAGTTTATCATCTGGGCAGAGTCATTTATCTAAGATGGGAATTAGTCTCATGAGCATGCAGAAATGAAATGATTGTCTTGCATGTGTGCAATTGTAAATGTATGCTCAGTTCTTGTTAACATTTCACGTCTTGTATGCCCAGAAAATAGCTGGTGTAAATAATCTTTCATGTAATGCTGCAAGAAATCTGTTCTATAAAAAAAAATAATGGGAAAACATCAAGGAAATTGAATAAAGGCTGAGCAAGTTAAGAGGTTAAATAGAAATGCAGATTATATAAAGTGCTAGAAGGTTTGTCATTCATCAGAGGACAGCAGTGGAACTAAAGATGGATTTTTTTTTCCCCCCTGACCTTATTGATCAAAACTTACTTTGATAAATCTAACTTACTCCACAAATGATTTTGTTAATAGATACTCTCACAGCTATCACGGACCAAGACAGACTGATACTGCAATTGAAAAAGAAAAAAGAAATGGAAAGAAAAGAGGTTAACCATAGGTACAAAGAAATAAGAAGGAAGGTATCAACTGACCACTGATGAGATGAAAATGCCCTTCAAATGAAGAAAGGATGACAGACTGGATGTGGTCCAGCCTGGAGAAAATGCTAGGGAGACCTTATTGTGGCCTTTCAATATTTATAGAGGGCTCATAGAAAAGACTAAACTTTTTTTCCAAGACCTGTTGTAATATGATAAAGGGTAATGGTTTTTAACTGAAAGAGGGTAGGTTTAGAGCAGATTTCCAAGAGGAAACTGAGGGTGGACTATCCCTAGCACTGTACAGGGTGAGGTTGAATGGGGCTTTGAGCAACATCACCTGTTGGAAGGTGTTTGTGCCCATTGTAGATGGTGTGGACTAGATGATCTTTAAATGTCACTTCCAACCAAAACCATTCAATGATTTGATATTCTCTATTTTCTTCTTCACCCTAGTATACATATTAATTTTTTTTTTTATTTTACTTGAGTGAAGAAATAGATAATATTATTAAAGAAGCTATAAATTTTGCAACCTTACATGCCTTTTAATAGACTATCAACTTAATTATTTTAATAACACTATTACAAAATAGAGAAAAGCAAATATTTCTTAAGTATGATTCAAACTGCCTCGTTTGCTATGCTTTATTGAATGTGCCATGCTTTGTCTAAAACTGACTCTTGCCTAAGGAAGAAGTATTGGTCTATTAGAAAAATTGTTTATTTAATTTTTATCAGGTTTGGTATTGTGTTTATTTTCTTTCCATCAAATAATAAGCAGTACACTAGCACTTTTTTGAAAGTTAAAGAAACAAAATAATATGAAACATTCTATCATACCCTTTAATACTGTTTATGGTAAATACTTCATTAAAGATTTGTGGACAGAAATGACATATTGAAGAATGTAATTAATTTCATCAAGGTCATCTTGAAGTTGTTTATATTTGAGCTGGTTATTCATATTGTCTTACAATGAAGTGGAAACAGTAGAGGATATGTGGAAATGTCTAATAGAAATCAGTAACCCACACAAACAAAATGGTAGCCTATGCATGTAATAGAATATATAACTCATAATACTGCTCTATAGACTTGACTCAGTCTAGATCTCTAACTTACAAGTATGTGCTGGTAGACAAGATGACTTTTAGCCTTAGAAAGTTCCATAAGGAGAAAAAGAGACTATTGCATTTAGCACAATTTGCGCATTCCTTCTAATAACTATTGAAACTAATGGGTGAATTTGTGTTGACTCTTAGGAATTACAAGAAATCTCATCCCTGAAAATTCCTTAAAGGCAAAGATAATGAACACAGAATATACAACGTGAGTACTTTGAACTGCAGCATCATGCACTATATGCTCTGACAGATGGATCAAAAAACATCATTAAAAGAAAAAAAAAACCAAAACAAAAAACCAACCAACTAAAGAAAAAGAAAAATCCAAACTCCTATGCATCTATTGAAGTCAGTGCTGGTCCATATTCTTTAATCATCTTATCAGATTAAATTGAAATTGAAATTGTGATAAAAGCAGGGGAAGAGCAAAGCAAACAGTATTTACACTTGTTAGTACTTAAATCACTCTCAAAACTGCAACAGTATGAAAAAAAT
Organism: Grallaria varia; assembly: GCA_013396735.1. NCBI lineage: Eukaryota > Metazoa > Chordata > Aves > Passeriformes > Formicariidae > Grallaria > Grallaria varia. The sequence goes on along the minus strand of VWZG01002631.1, from coordinate 37,995 downwards.
CATCGAAACAGTCATTCAAAGCAGAATTCCATTTCCCTATCAATAAAAGGTACATAGATATGTGCCTTTTAAATGCAGTAATATTTAATTTCATGTGTTTATTTCCCACTCCCTGACCTCCTTTGCAAATGCCAAATTTTGAGTATGCTGCTATACACTGAAACAATTTTCTTCCAAGAATCTGTGGAAAGATTAATTTTTTTGTGTGTGTGAAACTTAGGCTTCACCAAGTCAGATTTCATTCTATGTTACGGAATATGTATTTATGTACCAGTGTGATACTAATCACCACTGCAGCCAACAGCAGCAATGTTTTTCTATTACTCTCAGCAGGGTTGCACCAGAAGAAATGTTGTAATCATAAATGGTTTTATGCAAACTTTATGCCTAATATGCAGTTCTATCTCATTTATTAAGGAATTTTTACTGACATTTGGGTAATGGATGTTCTCTATGCCTCATGTCCTTGATAAAATTTAAACCTCTAATTCCTGTAGCTCCTGAATGATGAAGACCAAATTCTGGAATTCTGTAGCAAGTCGTGTAAAATTCTGTCAAAGATCACAAAACTTAGAAGGAATAAGCTAGAGAATGAAAAGCAAAACCTGAGATTAAATTAAAATATCTCAAAGTTGCTCTTAGAAAACAGATGTTTAATGTAATAAATAAAGAGGAAAACGGATTCCATTAACTACAGGTTCATTTATATTGAGACATATCAAAGATAAAAATACTGGATGATGACATTTTCAGTTAAATTGAAGATTTTTAGTGCAGTGAAAATGATTGTTTCATTTGGATGAGACAGAAGGAGCATGTACTTTGGAAAAAAAAAACCAAAAAAACCAACCCACCCATATAAAATAGGAAAAAAAAACAAACAAACAAACCAAACAAAACCAACTCAGTCTGGTTATAAGATTCTTTCTCTGGTGGAGAGCTTTAAGATGACATTGTACAAGAATTAGATGTTTCTGATTATTTGAGACAAAAACATGATAAAAAACAACAGTTCAGTGGCATACTCATGCCTTTAGAGAAGGCTGGATATGCAAAAATAGCTGGAGTGGGAAGGGACAGGGTTACTGACTACAGAAAATTGTGTTTAATAAGAATATGCAACAAATGATCCTACAATGTATCTGAAATGTAATTTCTACTAGAAACAATGAAAAGTTAATGAGTTCTTATCTGGAGCATCAAGTCAATTCTGTGTTCACTATTGTGTAATCTTAAGTAGCTTTAGTTGTAGATACAGGATAGTAATCGTATAAGTACCATCCAGGTTCTTCCTGGAGCCCATAGAAGTAGATGTCTGAGATCAATAAATCATAACATTTTAATCATAAAAGTAACCAAGTGGCCTAGTTTAGATACCTAATATTCACTCGCTAAATGTATGAGAGAAATCCTATGATCATAATTAAGTTAGATTGATTCAAACAGTTGCAAAAAAAAAAAGTCAATGAAATGGCATGGAGGACTAACAATCTTTTAATGAAAAAAAACCCAAACACATTAAAATATAATTTTGTAAGACCCATCAAAATAATTATAAAAATTAGTCTTAATTGTCATTATCGACACCTTTCCTGGGATATGCTTTGCTCCTAGAATTATTTTCTTTTTTTTTTTTCAAATAAGTAATCATAGGAAAAATAAAATCAAATGAAAGAAATTGCAGGGAGGAAAAAACCCAAACCAGCCAGCAGACCTAGAAAACAAACAAACAAACAAACAAATCCCAACACAATGTTTTTATCAAACTGAGTATTTTGCCTGTATAACCTGTATAACCACAATCTGGTAGGTCTGGCCCCTTTTGCCATTACTTTTTACCTACACTAGTTGTCATATTTCTGTGATTGCATGACTTTATGAGTTCTAGAATTCTTGTTGAGATCTAACAAAAGAATGAGACTACAATTGTATTATTTTCTGGTGGAAAAAAAACCTGATTCCTTGAAGAAGTGGTTTTCAACATTCTACCCAGAAAGACTCCCTGGGGGAGGTACTGGGCATTCCCACCTGAACCTGAGCATATATAATCTTTGGCATTTGGGACTTCTGGCACCACTTGTCGAATCCAGAGGAGGACCAGAACCTCAATAGAACTGCGACTCTTAACAAGACTTGCAACCATCAGCCTCACCAACAACTTTTCCTTTCCCTTAACTTTGTCCTCAGTGGGACCACATGACTCTCAGCACAGTGGCTAACAAACACCATCCTGTTCATGCCCCAAGGTGCTGGATCATATATCTGGGTTTTGTGGGTTAAAACCATTTTTTTCTCTGTATCATTGTACTTACTGTGATTTTTTAAGTAAATTATAACTCTGACTTGTAATCTCTTGAGTCAGGTTGATTTCTCCTACTAGTTTACCTTTAAACCAGCATGGTATGGAATGTCTGATTTCCTCAAGTCAGTAGCTTGCAATAGGATATAAGTCTCAAAAAGGCCAATTTATCAAAGTTAGATATACTGTTGATGTTTCATGATAGCAAAAGTCCCCCAACTTTTTTCCTAGGTGTCTGCATGGCTTGAATATTTAAGTAGGACATGTTGGGATATTTCTAAATCATCCCTTCATTTTAAAATTTAAATATCTAACTGAATGGCATATAGATTTATGACAAAGACCTTCACAAAAGATAATGCTGTAAAGATCTTTGCAATTACCTTTGTTTGGTACAGAGAAGAAAATAAGTGCTATTAAAAATATTTTCTGAGATTAAGATAGTTTCCCATATGTGTTTGGGTTTATGTATCTTCCTATGTTTTTGCTAGACAAATATCTGAAAAAAAACACTGTAGTATAGTGTTGGAATAGGACATCAGCTATTAACAGATGGAGATTTAGGGATTAAGCAGCAAACCATGGATAACAGAAACTGAAAGGAATTCCTCTCCCTGATAAGACAGGAGGCCTGGCCTTGAGAAGACTGTTTGCAGTTATGTCGCCCTGTCTCCTGTCGGTGGGAGTGAGTGGACTCTTGATTTGTTGCCATCCTGTTGAGGCCCTGTATTCCTCCAGGTTGCTCTTATATGAGAAATGCTTGATCTGTCACAAAATGTAGCTGATTAGTTGTCTAAGCCCTAACTAACATAAATCATCCCTATTAGCATATCCTGCGTCCCTATTAACATACCCTGCCTTTCAGTTCTATATATTGTCACGGGTGTATTCAATAAATGTTCCAGCTTTTTGCCCCCAAGATTGGACTGTGTAGTTTTTGGCCGTCGCAGTATAATGACGTAATTTCTATATTTTTTCAGCTTGATTAGATGACAAAAAATTATATTCACTAAGACAATTTTGAGTTTCAGCTAATGCTCCAAACTTGCAAGCCTGTTTTATATAAGCAATCAAGCATCAGAAATCTAAGAAAAAACTGCTGACATGCTAACCTCTAAAAAATTGATTTTGTAAAAAATATCAAGTATGCAAAAAATTTTATTTAAATAATTAAGGCAAGATTTTATTTGGAAAAAATATGTTAAAATAGTTTTCCCTTGAAAGCTTCTGTTGCAGTGATATATGTCAACTGAAATAAGTAAGAATATCTTTTTTTCTCATAAAAGTCTTTATGCCAACTATACCTACTTTATTAACAATCATGGAGGCAAAATGAGACTCACATCTACTTTCTCAGTAAATAATTGCTTTTATTTCCTAGTTTTATTCTAAGGATCAGTGATTTTTACGTTCAGAAGCTTTGTGTCATACTTTTAGCAATTTGACACCATGTTAAATGAAGTAATTTTATACACACTTGAAATATAGGTAGAAATAAAGGCAATTTTTGCATTTTTGTATGTTACATGAAAACCAAATGAATGTTCTTATAGTAAAATAACTTGATATAAAAATGAGATTTTAAAAAACTGAAGGTACAAAATAATATATGCTCTAAATTACACCCAATCTTGATTTAATATGTACAACAGCATGTTGCTGTTTGTATCATTCAGTAAGTTCAAAAAAACTTTGAGAACATGGGTATATGTATTTTGAATAATTCCATTGACTAAAACTTTTAAGGGTTGGAAGCTATAAATATTGTTACATATGTACAGCTATTGCTATACATATTTTATAGACTTTTTTTGTCACTGTTAAAAAAAATGTCATGGGCAACTTACAAACTATGTTGAATTCTAAGTGAAAAAAATAATTTGTGTCTACCAAAAAGAAAAGGAGAACCCTGCTAAGATTTTAATTACTAAGTGGGACATTGCAAAATATATAAAGAGATTCTGAAGATTATTTCTATGTCTCATGTAAAAGACCTTTTCATTATTTACTGTGACTCTGAGGGAAAACCAAAACAAATCAAAAAAAGGAACAACTCACACCAGATTTTTTTATTTTTTTTTAACACAGTAATTCTTTTATGCCATACTTAGATTCTTGTTACACAAAAGTTTGGAAATTCCATGTAGAGTCAAAATGCAGAAAAGAAATAAAAACCACTCTGGTTTTCCTGATTTATCCTGACTTGTTTTTCAAGACTTTTTTATTCAAAACTTCTGTAGGTACCGAGATTCATCATCAACTTTTGTCTTGCATTTACCTGTCAAAGGCAGAGTAGTCATTAGTGGCATATTGGAGAAACAAAACAACCCTGCTAAACTTGATATTTGACTCAACATTTTAAGAGGACAATAAAAAAATGTGCTGTTTGTAAAACCATTAATGTCCTGTTTTCTGCTGCAGGAATCATGACAGGTTGGCACAGAGAGAAGAACAGAATTCATTCATTGGATGAATGAGATTGGTTCTGTGCAATTTCTTGTATTACCCTCTCTTGAACAGATAATAAATGGAATACCGGAGGAGTAAGTTAGAAATACAGATCCAGCCCCTTAGCACTGTATGTGGCACGATTTGGAAAGGAGATGTACTTGAAAGAGGCTTGAGATAGGAAAGGAGAAATAAAGGACAGAGAAATAACCAAGTCTATCATGCAAAAATGGAATTCAGTCAGGACTGGGAAGACAAGTAGGCTGGGATGAGAACCCCAAATAAGGAACCATGCAACCTTGATGCTGTATCATTCTGATATAGTATTTAATTACAGACCTTTTTTTTTTTCTACCTTACCCCCACCTCATTCAGGCTGAAGGGCAGTGACTCAGGATACTGCAGCTATTCAATGATTTGTTTCATCCTCATTGTTCAGTGTGCGTCCCTATACGTTATTTACTGCGTGGTATTGAAATCCCTCTCTGTATACAGAATTATTAATTTCCACATAGACTCATTCCAACCTTCACTTCAGCTGATTCAGCTCTTATCTATATTCAGTCCCTGCCCATTAACTAAAATGTATCTACTGATTTACTCTTTTTCCAGCTCTCCCCCTCAAATCGTTCTTTCAGCCCCACTAAATAGTTCAGAGAGGCTGGAGATGCTGACTCCCAAGGCTGTAAAGCAGTGAGTCTTTTTATTTTATTAATGTTCAATAATGAGATTATTAATGCTCGGTAGGTATTTCATTTCATTGGTTTATGTTTCCTCTTAAGAGCGCACACTCTGTCCTCCTGAGCTGTGCTGTATTTTGTGTTGGCTGGCTAGTGGAGAAATTCATTTGTCTTGTGCCATCACCACCATCTGCCTTGTCAGGCCTTTCTTGAAAATGAAACTGTGTCTCAACAACTGCCCTTGGTTAAATAAATAATCCATAACTGTAGCTGCAACATCATTATCTCAGTATGAGTCTGAAGGTCTTAGGATTTATTAGGGTGATGCAGCCATTACCATTGCAACTTAGCTTTATTGTATTCACCTTGCTGCATAACAGCATCTGTGCAAAGGAAAAGGCTCTACAGCTGCAACTATGTTCTAAGAAAATTCTTCCCCTCCAACACAAACACCCCCTTAGTCTTCCTTGCTTTTTGAATCTCTGTCCTTGGATTCTCTGTTTTGCCTCTTTGAGCTCCTTCCAGCTCACTGACTTCAAAGCAGAAAGAACTGAAAGATATCAAATGTGGTGTGTGCAGTGACAACACAGATGGTATTTCTGAAAAGAGAAGTGTGGTGGGTTCACCATGGCTGAATGCCAGGTGCCCACCCAGCTGCTCTATCACTCCCCTTCCCAGCTGGACAGGGGAGAGAATAAGGGTGGAAACAAAAGAACCAGCACAAATCGTGGGTTGCGATAAGGCAAGTTATATTTATACAAAAAGCAAAAGCAAAAGCAGGGTGCGCGCACGCAAAGCAGAAGCAGCAATTAATCTCTGCTTCCCATGTGCAGCGATGGTCGGCTACGTCTGAGAAGCAGGGCCCCTAATCATGTTGGCAGGCAGCCATCGGAGGCAATGAGTGCCTCCCCTTCCTGCTTCTTGCCCCAGCTTTTATATCTGGGTTGATGTCATATGGTATGGAATATCCCTTTGGTCAGTGTGGGTCAGCTGGCCTATTTGTGTCCCCTCCCAGGATCTTGCCCTTGACTGAACAGTGAGTGAGTCAAAATATGGGTGTGTCATCAACACCAATGCAGAGCACTGTGAGGGCTCCTACGGGGAAACAAATTCTGGCTCAGCCAGACCCACCACAAGAAGTTAGGGGTGGAAGACTGTAACAGCCACCTAGCACCAGCACTACTTATGAAAAGAGGAAACACATTCTCAACTGATATAATTACGATAGTTTTTTTCAAGTCAATTAGTCTTTACAATGATTAATATTTTATCTGTATTGTCAAGTTTAATTGTAGGACTCAAAGACCTCAAGAAGGAACAGAAAATACTAATAATTATAACATTGCATTTAATTTCCATGCACCATATGCTGACCTAGTACTGCACAACACAGATATTGTGAGATTCCTTGCCTTGACAGCAACACATTTCTAATGCTGTGCCTGAACTATTTTATTCCCAGTCTAGCCTCTACATTACAGCAAAAATAATTGACAAAAAATACTCTTTGAGCAAAATGAAGGTGGCACTATATATCCTTCAGAAAATTTGTGTTTAGGTAAATACCAGACTGAAAGCTAGGAAGAGTTACGTGCATGGTAACTCAAGCCTAGTTGTTGTCTTTAAGGAAAGTCACACTACATGTACAATGATCATAGTCATTCAGCTTTTGCAGATGATATGAACACTAGGGGCTTAAGTCACATTTACTCTTCAAGAGTCCTTACATTTTGCTAGGCAGATGTTGTGTTGAGATAAGCAACATTATATACCAAGTAGGAGGAGCAGACATCTGGAATGGATTTAAACACTGAATTCCACACCGCACAAAACCAAAACTAAACAAACTAACCCCCCTCCACACACAAAACCCCCCCAAAAACAAAACAAACCAAAAAAACCAACCAAACAAAAAAACAATGAAAAGCCAAGAAAACAAAAGCAAACAACAACAAAAGAAACCCAAACAAAAGAACAAAAACAAAACCAACTNTAATTATATGAGTTATTTACAATTGTTTGGAGTTTTTTTGATTAGTCCCACGAAACAGATTTTCATCATTATGCCAAAACAATAATTCCTTATCAGAAGCTCTTGATAATATTCAGAATGCATTAACAGAGATATTATACACCTGTATAATCAAGAAAAGTAAAAAAACAAGAAAACATAAACAGGGAAAAATCAGTGGAATAGGACCATAGATCATTCTTAGAAAACTTTCTTTTATGGGATTTGAAAGTATTGTGTCCATTTGTGGATATGACTCAATAGTGAACCATAAGGTTTCTTGAATGACAGAAATCATCTTACAGTTGTGCTAAATACACCTCCAGCTAGTCCTCTCTGTTGAAACATTTAAGCAAATCTCTTTTAAATAAAATGATATGCTGAAAAGGGTGTCTGTTAGACATATTTTTTCTCTCAGTATTCATGCTTAGCTAATGTGTGTAACTTGTTTGAGCCATTATTTTCTCCTTTATTGTTTTTTCAGAATCAAATGTTCTTTGCCTCCCCTTTTCTACAGATACTTGCATGTCTGAAAATACAACCAACATTATGACTATCTTTTCTTCTTTACCTGATCTTCCATTTGCCTTTTAGAATTTTAATCTGACTCAGAGGGAGGTATGTTTTTTAATCAGCTGCTGCTGTTTTTACCACTTTTTTGCTTCAATATAATTTTTGTCAAATTGAAAAAGTGTTATATTCTTAACAAACTCAAGACATTACTGCATCTTTTTCCATTTCAATTCTTTTTATCATTACTGAATGCTTTATCATGTTGTCTGTATTGAGTTTCCTTTGGTCAATGATATCTGCTTTCTTCTCAGAAGCAAATTCTACACCTTATGCTTTAATCAAATTAGTCTGTCCAAAGTAATTTCTTGTTTAGTGATAGCTTTCTAATTTCAAGTACCTCATCCTTTCCTTTCCTGGCTAGCTGCCTTCAACCTTGCTAAATTTGGTCTTTTTGAAATAATAGCCCTTTTTGGTTTCCATTACTGTGTTTGTTCCTGTTTCTTCCATGGTCTAACTGTTCTTTAAACTTGTTCTTCAGCAAGTATTTTTCTTTATCCATTAAAGAATTATATCTCTCTTACCCCATGAAAATGCCTTCCACATTCATGCATGTATTTATGCTTCAAGAAAAATTATACACTGCTTAAACAGAAATTGTAATCTCTGTTACTCTGTTGCCAGTTTAATGTTTTATGAAGATCTGTTGATGTACTTTCTTCTGATGCTCAGGTTGTTGACAGTGATAGCAAACAGAATCAAGGTCCAATATTAATGCCTAAAGGAAAACCAGATATTGAAAATGAGACTGATCGCCTTCCCTAGATTCTCCTTTTCGCCACTCTTGGAAGATGAGCATGACATTTTCATTTCTGAAGACATCAGGATACTTTTATATTTCAGAGACAACAGAAAGTAGTCTTGTAATGATGTCAGCAAAGTCCTTCAGAACTCATAGCTTTATCCTGTCAGATGCAAGTCAGGGCAAAATGTGCCACTTAGATTTTGATTTAAAATTCAAAAATTTGATTTGCATTGTTTTATTGGCAGCTGTTTATATTCAACACATAGTACTTGATCATATATTTTCTTTTTTTCTTTTCTTTTTTTCCCTTTTTCTCCTTTTTTCTTTTTCTTTATATATGATCTGTCAGTTTTTTATTTATTTATGTTTCACAATTAAAAGCTAACTGAGCAATTAAATCTTTTTTTCTGATACTGTTACAATTATTTTCAAAGAAAGAACATGTTTTATGTTCAAGGTTGAACAATAGAACTTAAAAGGAACAGCATGTGATTTCCCCATAGCTAACCCTGCTATTTTTCTGTATTTCATATTTTGCTTTTCCGCTGTGCTGTTACTACAGTGATTGCTTGTTACAACATCTATTTACATGAATCTTATTATTATTTGTGGTGAAAACCAAAAATATATGAGATGTCAGTATCTTGCATTCTCAGTAGTAACTTGAGCTGGAGTTCTGTCTATTCACTTCTGTGGATTTGGTTTTGATTATTTAACTAAATTCTTTAGAACAGATAATTTATAAAAGTGAGAATATGGTATTTCTCATATAAAAGTAGGTCAATTAGTACATAAGAATAGAAATATGTCAGTCTTACCGAATCCTGAAAATATAATGAAATAATAGTACAAAAATTCCAAACTAAAAAAAACAAAAACAAAACAAAACACAAAGCAAACCTAAAAACCCAAAAAAGGAAACATCTTAACTCAGTAGTAATGCAATAAGTAGTTCACAACCTCCAGTAACCCATCATGTTAAAATGCTTATCATGAAGTCCCATCCCTACTAAAAAGTCAATACATCTGTGCCAGGAACAGAGTTGCAGAAATACAGAAGGTCAAAGGGCATTAGAAATAGAGACACACTATAATCATACATATTTCAAAGATCTTTGCTCTCTCAGAGTTTTTTGGTTTTTGTTTTTCTGTTGTTGTTGTTTTGGGTTTTTTTGTTTGGTTGGGGGTTTTTTTGTTTGTTTTTTTTTTGTATTTCAACACATAGGAAAGATATAATTTGCCTTTTAAAAATGTGTTGTTAGCTACGCTTAAAGACAAACACCAAAAAAATTACAGATGCACCCTACTGAAATTTATGTTCCTCACTGACATATCAAAACTGGGAGCACAGTCACTTTAGAATATTTTTTTATAATCAGTGGAAACCTTAAAGGACAATTTAGTGAGCTGAATCATCCTGTGGACTGTTTATCTATCTTCATTGTTTGTAAATGACATGGAGAACATCTGGTCTCCCATTAAATGTATTTAATTTGAAAAATTAAGAAACTTTAGATGTCAAACCTGTTACTGAGGAATCTAAATGTCATCATGATGGTTAAACATTTTAATCTATCTTTTTTTCAGAACCATTTCTATGGCAATAAATAAATATGTAGGAAATATTTCTCAACTCTATTTAACTGATTAACACTACTGCAAAATGCAATTTGTGGTATTTGGATGATTACCATGTTTTTATTGCCACTTTATTTTAAA